>NQII01009132.1:0-56430 GCA_002778355.1 Clitarchus hookeri
CCATTCTTTCTCACTCCTACTTTCACTTCCAGTACCTCTCCTAATCCCACACCTCCAAATCAATTTCCAGCTCACACTCCCAATCCATCTCCTGCTCACTCTCCCGAACCATCTCCCCCTCCCTTTTTCACTCCACTCACTCTCCTAAACCCACTCCCACTTGCTCTCGCAATCACTCCCACTCCCATTCCCTCTCTGACATACTCTCCCACTTCTACTCCCCCTCACTCTCTCACTTCTATTTTTACTCCCCCCTCACTCTTCCACATCTACTCCCACCCACTCTCTCACTTCTATTCCTACTCCCACTGAATATCCTAATCCCATTCACACTATCTCTCCTAATCCCATAGCCACTCCCTCTTGTCATTTTCTCTACATTTTTCATTTTTTTTGTTTACGTTTGTGTGTATGTGAGTGTGCACACACAAATGTGGATGTATCTGCATTCAATCAACTCTGCTTAGGCTTCACCAATTCTAATACGATTTACATACCATACTTACATAAATTCAGCTCAATCTTGAAAATAATATGACCCCAAAATATATTCTTTGATCTACAGGAAAAAATAAATTTCTACACAAAATATTTGGACATGTAGTTTAACATGATAATTTAATCTTGTTACTTACGTAAATTTTTAACATAACCAAATTATTTGCAGTTAATAATACACAACTGTACTACATCACTGTGTTCAGAGAGTAAAGAAAATTAGAAAATTACATACCAGAAAGAATGATACGCCTTTCATCCTCCTGAGGCCGCTTTTTTAGATTAAAAAGCAAGTTCAAAAGAAGATCTCTCTCAGACACCTCAGGATGGAGATGTATTGTGCTGATTATTAAGGGTAACAATTCCTGGAAAGAATTAGTAGTGAAAATATCTTAAACAATGTAAAAACTCTTAAATGCAACATAAACTACAATTCAGCACTTTCAGAAAATAAGGTTTGTCTTGGCCAAACTAATACAATATTTTACTGAACTAAAAAATTTGCGACAAATGGAGCCAACTACTATTTATGGTGATATTTAACTGATAGCTATGTACACAACTTTACAGATCTCCACGACTCCAATCATGAAGGTTGTGTTTCATCCACATTGAAACAGAATACATTATAACATCAAGATTCCCACTGCAAAAAATGTCTAATGTGTGTGCGGAGAATCCCCTTGCACATATTGCAGAAAGAATATGGTAGTCTGTATCACAGATTACATCTGGAATATATCGTAGCAACAAAACCTAATTTAAGTTGTTTACAAACTAACAACCAAGTGTGTCATTCATGGTAGGTACACAAAAGATGCAAGAAAAAAAGAAGTTAACCTCAGGAGCAGCCAATTTTTGGTAACCCAAGCATATTCGTATATGAACAGTTCCTGTAGTTACAAAAATTGTTACACCATTTATGGGTCTTGTAAGAACTGGATTTTACTGTACTGTCATTACTTTGGTATAANTAAGAACTGGATTTTACTGTACTGTCATTACTTTGGTATAATGCCCAATCTTGTATAACTCCCTTCCCCTTTTTTCATCATGGTTTACAAGAAATAAATATGGGACCAGTTTTTCTACAGGTAACAATAACCCCTTAAATGGTTAAGTATTGACACAGTGTTTCTTCCCCTGCCCCACTACATCCCTGACAAGTACATACATATTGTCCATCTCATATAATGTGGCAAGATTATGACAGTCAGTGAGTGGCAACTTGATATATATGAAATAAACAAAGTGCCATTTACAAAATCCTGTATCAGCTGATGCACAAACCAACAAAAGCTAATATTACGTTGGCTATTCTGAGTGCACTGCCGACGCACATCAGACAAGCAGAATACGCTATAAGAAAGAGTTCCTACATTAATTTATACATTTAATTTTACGTAGTCACAAAACAGCGATTGTTAGGGTTACAAACTAAACTTCGTGATAAAGTAGTAATGTATACAAGTTCAAAATGAAATGCACAGTAAAAAGATCCGTGTCCAAACTAAACGCAACTTCAAAACATTGAGAGTAATTTTCACGTCGTATCCCCACTCTCCATCCATGCTTTCAATACATGGTTGATATTAATTCCAAAAGCATAAAGAAATATTGCATGGTATTGTTGAATTATTTTTTCAAATAATTTGACAAAATAAATTTTAAATTAGTGTTGTTTCAAGCCATTAATAGAAGAAAATTCAACTTTTAAAAAGACGGGATCAAGAGCAGGCCAACGTGCTGTTATCTGTTGAGCTACGCTCCCGGTTCACAACTCCCCCTGCCATGCCATGCATGCCATCTGTCTGCTCTTTCCCGAAGCATTACCAGCCACAAAAAAAAATTACACGCCATGTTGTTCTCCCACAAACCCATTTCATTGTTTCCATACTGTATTAATAAAACGAAGAAAGTGGGATGTGCGTGAATAGTTTTTAAGCAATTTTTACGTTATTCCACGCCACATATTTCCAACTCAAACTGTTTAGTATCAGTAATAGCAGAATTTCTGCTTTGCAATAGTCGTCGGTGAGTTGTTGACGAATAAAAGTGTGTTGTCAATCAAGTTTCCCAAATTACTTTTAGTTCCAGTTACATTAGCTATGACAGCAAAGTGTGATAAGAACTACAACTACCATCTCGCAAATGTTAACCCAAATTTGCTGTCTCGGACAAATTAAAAAAAAGTTAGCAAATATTAAATTTTTTGCAAGGTTTTATATTTTGACTTTTATAACCTACAAATTTTTTTTAGACAGAGGTCAGTCTAACATACCTTAAAATTTTTTTAGCATTACAGTACAATGGCAAGTGGATTAGCTGACAGCGTGTTGATAAAATATACAGCCACCACTTGATGTACCAGCTGATGGCGAAAGGATACATAAACGAAAAGTAAACATTTGGTGCTACTTTCGTCGAACTGTCAAAATCTTGCCCACTTACATGAGACAGACAATAGTTGTGGTAGGAATGTTGTCAGCCACAGAGTTTGACAGGCACTAAGCAGATAATTGTTAGAGGGGTAGACTGGGAGGGTGGCTTTTATGCTGGTTTGCTAGCATGGGGCCAGGCCGATAGACAAACAGTCCCCATTTAAAGTTTTTGCAGTGGAATCATTCATTTATTTCATATGCAAGTTAATTTTTTAAACAGTAATTATGACAAGTTTACCTTATTTATGTATTTTTGTAGTGAAGATGTAACATACCATGAAATAAGTGGCCGTTTATGTTATGTTTAAAAATTTTACCTGGTTGTCTGCATTTGTGTCACACTCAGACTGTCCCCATTGATCTCAACAACTTCTTGTGCTATTGATTGTCTGGCATTGGCCAGCAATGTTTTTCATGGTAGGAAAAATAGCCCAAGTGACAAATGTAATTTGTATATATAAAAAGGAATGTTTACCGTATTAACTTGATTCCAAACCACACAAATTTTTTTCAAAAATATTTCTGAAAAACAAGGGCGTGGTTTAGAATTAAGTACCACCAAAATTTTGACCTCAAATTTTTTTTAATGCAAATGTATTATTTATTTGAATAATGAATTTCAGTTGCTGTGCCATTCCCAGTATCTATCTTAATAAATTAAAACATTCATTTTCCAATTTTTAAAATTACATAGATAAGTTTTAAAAAAATTCAGTAAAAGTCCTGAAAAAAATTATTTAATTCAGTTGTTATGTACTACGCGAAATTGGTCACAGAAGTTACTTGTTCTAGAGACGGAATCATATGTAAAATGTGAAATATTGTTTATCGCAATAATTTTGTAACAAAACATGTTGCATTCATGCTCCATAATGTGACAAACGTCCTCTACAAAACAATGGAAATGTCCATGGTAACCGAACAGGCGGATGTGTCTTTGCGAAAACAGGATCTAGGGCAACGTGCTGATCTTTACCTGTAATGAACAGCGCAGCTATATAGTAAGCACAGCAACTACACGTTGGAGTACAGCGCAGTTATCTGGCGGATCACGTGGAAACTGCATGCTGGAGAAACCGCGTGGTCATTGATCTTGTTATCGTAGAATTTTATGACATACACAGCTTCTTGAAAATAGTTTACAGATTACTTTTAATAAACGAAAGCAATCCATGAATGGTATAGCTCAAAAATGTGAATAAAAGTTGCAATGTTCTTTTAAAAATGTAGTCAATGATACTGTAAAATAAATAGCAGTCATTTACATTGCAATTCAGTTTTCAACACAAACACTATGGCTGTGATTAACATTAAAAAAGATTGTGCGTGCATCAGCCATACTGTATTTGTTGGACAATGGAATCAAAATGCAATGCTTCATTTATAGTAATAGAAGAACATAGGCATTATTTTGTTTCTTAAAAAAATGTGATTATTTTTGCAGAATATAACAGAAATACAGTAGCTGGTAAGCTATTTGGAATTTATGGTGTGGTATTAACTGATTCCAAAAGTACAATATTATCATTTTACAAAGTGAAATATATTTGCTTAGATGGAAAACCATTTCTATCAAAGGCAAAATTAAACTTTAAAGTTCCTTCAGAAATTAAATTTCCTACTGAAGTGGTGGTTTAACCTGTGGCCTCATTTGTATACAAATAATTTTTTTACCAGGATTTTCCCCAATAAACTAGGCGCGGCTTAGAATTGATGGCATCTTAGATTCGAGTAAATACAGTATTTATAATAAATATGGTGCAATGCTGCTGGAACCTAGGTAGAACTCTGTAAATATTTGAAATGTCCACTCCAAATCTGTTGGCTAAGTATTACCACATTCCATTCTGACTCGGCATCAAAGTATTATCAAAACTCTTATGTACTTTCACAAATATTACAGCACAAGTTGTAAACTAGGGGAGTAAAAAAAAGTACTTACTTCACGTTTGTTCAATATGACATTTGGAATGATCCTTGGCAAACATCGTCCTAAAATGTAAACCAGCCTTTCTTCAGAAATGCCATCATTCAATATGTCATCCAATAAATGGGCCTCTTGAGATTTTACAGTATTTACAAAGCAGCGGAGTAATACTTCCTTCTGAAATGGAGCTGGAAGTGATCTGAAATTAAAAAAAAAATTATTACAGAATTATAAAGCTAGAGGAAACTGCTGCTTACTGGTTTGAATAATGATTACATTTTTGCTTTCTAGTTTTCCATAAAATCGGTTCATTGATGTTCCGAAATTACATTCTACATTTAATAACCCCCCATCCCACGATATAATGACATTTTGAGGATGTAAGGAATGATATTACAAGTGCGTATATCTTAAGAGTCAATTCACAGGAATCTGTATTTAACATATATATCATGTAACTTTGCTGCTAAAGCCATGCAAAAACCACCTAAGTAAAACTTGGATGCAATTTTTCTGTATAGGGGTTACGGGTGGGTCAGAACCTGTCAAACTTTAAATAACAACTCATTTGATGCAATGACCCTTTCCCTGGGAAACCTTGAAAGGAAATAGTTTCAAGAGTTGCCTGTATCGGTTTTCCATTGTAAAAATGTCTGTGGGCAGGCGGGCGGGCGGATGAACGGACAGACAGAAATAAAAAAACACACACAAACACAGAGATATATATATGTAAACAATGAAAATTGTATGTTACTCACGTTTTTGTAATGGCCACATGTACCCTGTATACATATGATTCTGCCTTGGTTCATTATGTTTGTCACACATTTTCAGCAACTGTTATAAACACCTTTTTTTAAGCTCAACAGAATAGTGTTATGCATGGCCTATTTGCCTCCATGCCCTTCCCCTCCTCGGGACACCCCTAGGACAACGTTANCATGCCCTTCCCCTCCTCGGGACACCCCTGGGACGACGTCACTGGTGCCTGACGGAGTGGAAGGGGAGTAACCACATGGGCCATGACAACACCAAAGGGACTGACATCACTCCAGTCCCTATAAGAGTGAATAACTTGGGAGCCATTGCTCGAGTTTTCTGGTCATCACCTCCTCTGGTGCAACTCGAGGTGCAAAGAACCTTCTGGGCCAGGTCATCTCTGCTATAGATGTGGCGAGCCCCTGAACTGGCAGTCATGAATGGTCAGTAGTGCCGAGTGCGTGTGACGTGTGAGTGGGAAGGCGAAGGGTGGTGGAGCTGTGACAGGCGAATGCAGAGTGCAACTATCAAGAGAAAAGAGACAGTACGAAAGTGGGACTTGTTTCGTGAGTGATGGACATTTGGGTGATGTAAATGTATAGCAGTGCACATTTTGAGTGCATATTTGTAATTATGGAGGAGAAATTAAGTGACTGGAGGCAGTATAAAGACAGNTTTCGTGAGTGATGGACATTTGGGTGATGTAAATGTATAGCAGTGCACATTTTGAGTGTATATTTGTAATTATGGAGGAGAAATTAAGTGACTGTAGGCAGTATTAAGACAGTGATTCAAACTTGAATTATATATAAGATTAGCATAAATCCTGCACTCATTGATCAAGATAAGTGTCTAATGTAGAGATAAAGTCGTATTTTGTTAATATTAGTTGTAAGTATTTTATAAAATTGTTATTACATTAGGAAATTTAATTTACTTGTTAGAAAATTGATTTGCCTATACAGTATATGAGAGACCTAAATTACTACAGATTGGCAGAATTTGTTCAGCAGTGACTGCTTGTTTGCGCACCTGGAAGGACTGGTGAACATGATGGTCGAGTTCAACATCTCTGGAAGATTTTCTGCTGAAGAATCTGGTGGAGAGGACGAGTTTTCTACCACATCACTTTGCGAGTGGTTCACACGAGTCCAGCCAACATCAGTGTCTGCCAGACTAACCACTGCTGAACCATCATCTTCAACTCTGCAAATATTTACATAGTATTACTAAAATATTAACCTTTTACTCTGTTAATGCTCAGATGAAAGAATTCCAGACTTTATTTTTCTATAGTACATTATCAGCTTATGAAATAGTCATCATACCATTCTACTCTACTGCAGACATCACATAAACCGGAAATTACAAAAATTACAAAGGCAAAACTTAAATTAAAAAAGAGGGGAGCAATTTCATGTTTTGAATTTTATAGTTGTGGCTGAACTTCATCAATGGTGATAAATATCTACAAAACTTTGTAAATTAGCTCTGTGTATGTTTTCTTTTCTAAATAATTTAAACACACACAAGTATGAACATCCATAATTTTTGGCTAAGTAGTAATATTCTATTTTGATAACACTGAGATACCCATAATATGGTATTTTCATAAAATTTGTAGAATCTTACAAAAGACCCCTCACAGTTTCCAGAAATAAGGTGGTTATGACAGGTTGTGATCGCTATAGATATTCTGGGAAATTCTGGACTGATTTCGACCCATCACCAACCCTTATATCTACATCAAAACTTCCAATTTTTTGCATGGAATATTAATTTAATTCAACAGTCATCATGGAAGGACATTAGGAAACTTCTTTGTCACCAAATAATGCATGAACAGAGAGCACCGTAATTCACGGCAAGTACCAAGTTCGAGGTATTAATTACTGAAGGTTGTAAAGAAACCCATTTAATAGCTGTATTTACTCGCCTCTGTCACAGATATTACAAGTTTTTGAAATAAAATATTATCATTCAGTTCAGAATGTGACGGAGGGGTCAGCAAGAGTTGATTACCATGGAGTAACGTGGTTCCATAGGTGCTGGAAGGGTTGGGTGGGGAGTGATGGCCGCCCACTGTCTGCCCATGCGACCCACAACCTGCCAGGCACCTACAGACCACACACATGGACTGCTTGCCTCCCCTCCTCCGCTGACCTTGCACACAATCAATACCACTTTCCAAGTGCGTTGATTGCTTTCATGTTTTGTACAGGTGGACGACACACTACAGGCCCTTTTCAGCCGCTGTTTACTCAGGTCACTGTCATGTTACCAATACCAAAAATTTATTCATGTTTAAAAATTATAAGCAAACAAACAACCAAAACACCTTTGCTCAGTTTATTACTGCAAGGTGTTTACAAAGAGACTCGCACTTTTGGTATGTAGCAAATCACACAAAGACAATTTTGTAACTTCACTCTTTCAATGCTTTGTGCCTTGCCTGCTGTTATGTGTACAAAGAAGAGATCACTTATTTTCGATTTGGTTTGTTAGAAAGACATTGAAAATACAAAGAAGTTTGAGAAAATGAGGACTCGCCAGTCTTCAATGCCAGATTATGCGAAGTATCGGAAGAGAACCCCTCAAAATAATGTATAACAGTTTCCAACTTTAAAATAAAAAGTTGTCACCTAGCCAACATTTTCCTTGGCATAGATGTGTTCCCCAGTGTCATCAGGGCCGCCAATATTTAAATTCATAGATTTTCATCATACCGATATCTTTTGATGAATGTTATGATGTTACCAATATAAGAGTAACACATTTANAAATTCATAGATTTTCATCATACCGATATCTTTTGATGAATGTTATGATGTTACCAATATAAGAGTAACACATTTACAATTTATAGCTCAAAATAAGGGCTCAATGCAGTAGATGGCAGTGTCGCCTCTCTACTTAGTTGCTCCGTGGTTCAGTATTAATTATTTGTACATTCATAAATGCTTACATCACTGCAGTGAACATTTCGATACGTCTGCAGGTATTCTTACCATCTTAATACAGTACACAAACATGATTTTTGCAATACTCTACAAAAATTAAATACACACATTGCTTCAAAACACTTCAACATTCCAAACATTTCCCGCCCTTATTTTACTATTATTGTGTATGGTATATGTTATTAAAACATGTTCTATTGTTTATGTTGTTAACCGTAACAGTGATTGTGTGTTGCTTTTTTATTTATTGAGTAAACATTGCAGACTTGTGAAGTTGATGTAAACATTAAATGAAATCTTGCATGGCAACATTTATATTGACATGAGAGAGAAGGANGCAGACTTGTGAAGTTGATGTAAACATTAAATGAAATCTTGCATGGCAACATTTATATTGACATGAGAGAGAAGGAAACGCACACCAAAGAAAGAAGAAACTAAATAGACTTTCAAAAGTGCTCACTTTACTGTAAATAATCAGATATAGTGTGAAATGCTGCCTCTCTTTTCACTAATTTCAACAAAACCGCAAACCCGTATAAAAGGTGCGGGTTGAAAACAATCGTTCACAAAATCAAGCCAAAAACATTACCAAATCAACGTAACAATAATACTGTAATAAGTTGTTAGTAACAATAATACTGTAATAAGTTGTTAACAAACTTATTATAAAAACAAAGAGAGAACCACATCATAATAACACAAGCAAAGTGAGCAGGCTAGACAGTGAGAGCACAATGACATATGGCAGGACAAACAGGACACTATAGTCATGTCGTGCACGTAAACATTCAGCCATCCGCGGGGTAGAGCTTGCGCAGAGTAAATAGGTATTGGCTATCACAGCCAGCAAGGGGGTGGAGGGTTGCAACTATTTTCAGACATGC
The DNA here is from genome assembly GCA_002778355.1 of Clitarchus hookeri. Classification (NCBI taxonomy): domain Eukaryota; kingdom Metazoa; phylum Arthropoda; class Insecta; order Phasmatodea; family Phasmatidae; genus Clitarchus; species Clitarchus hookeri. The sequence goes on from NQII01009132.1 coordinate 9,473, forward strand.
AGTACATCCAGTACAGTATTCACCAAGAGAAACACAACGTGCAGCAACTGAAAAAAAGGTGCAACAAATTTATTTTCCAGCGAATTTACCTCAAGTTTTTTATTGTTTCATCCAAAATTTTTACAGTTCCTCAAAAATAAGTTGTTACAGAAAGATGGATGGTATAAATGGGGTTGATATATATAGTAAGGAAGCACAATTCTGCATATCCAACATTTGTTTACAGCAGTGATTCTCAAAATTTTTTGGTTTGAAGAACACTCACTTGTCTCAGACATCCATTAGACACTACTGTGTGGCAACCTGGAAGGTACGTTGACAGCACAATACCTCCAAGGTCACTCCATTGCTACCGTATTTAGCAAGATGTAACAAATATTAATAACATAAATAAAAAATACATACAAATAACATTACAATATCCCAAAACAACAAATAAGAGAAATTCTAAAACTAGAATAGGTTTGCCACAGTACTTAATACAGTATGTATTTTACACCAAAACTGTTTTCCAGAATAACGAAAATATCAGCTGCTCGAGCTCTCTCATATACCTTTCTGGGTGGAGGATGAACTCCACTTGAATCACTGGGCACAGGCCACTACGAAAACTTACTCAGTGCATCCACTATATCTGAGATCTAGTGCATTGCTGGCATACCAGAGGTTAACATGTTGCGCTGGGAGGGACAAAGGTGTCCTCTGAGCACTGTACGAATGAACCACCTTCATAATAATAACTCCCTCTTTCCTGACAAAGGTAACGACAGCTGTACCTCGATGTAGATGTCTCTAGCTGCATGGTTGGTTAGTTTCTCTAGTGCAACAACTCATCACATTACAACTTGTACAATCAAGGAGTTGGCACAAAATGAAGGTGAAATTATCCATCTAAAATTCTATTCTCATTACAGAGGAAAAAAAAAATACCAATCCCAAAATTCTCACAAGCTATTCATAGCTTAAAACAATTTGCGATGTTTTTTAAAAATATGCTGAATATAGAAACTTGCTACTTTGAAACACATTCAATAAATCGCAAAGATAACCAATAGATTGCTATCTGACCTATTAGTTTGAAGAGGCAATGACACAACCAACACTGCCTTCAAAGCAACAAGAACAATGTATAATGTCTATAAAAAACACTACACAGACTCTCATGTAAAACACCACACACTGGTACAACCGGGTATTGCAACACATACTAGACTGTCTATGTGAGACTNAGACTCTCATGTAAAACACCACACACTGGTACAACCGGGTATTGCAACACATACTAGACTGTCTATGTGAGACTGAGTTCCATCCACTCTTGCATCCCCTAGTATCACCCACTATATCCCTTGCAGGATCACTTCATGTACTACTAACCACCGGCAAAATGGCAGTGTGCTATAGTTACACAAGAAACAAAAGATCTGTCTCAATTCTCGTTCTGCACAGCACGTGCCTTCCCCTAACTCGGCAAGGAAGAACTGGTGGAAAACATTTCTCAGTAGTCAAGTTGGTATTACACGAGTAAAAGTGCAACTCTGACATTTTATTTCATGATGCGCTCATTACGTACACCTATCAATATTTTGAAATATGTTAACTGTGCAACTCTGACATTTTATTTCATGATGCGCTCATTACGTACACCTATCAATATTTTGAAATATGTTAAAAGTGCAACTCTGACATTTTATTTCATGATGCGCTCATTACGTACACCTATCAATATTTTGAAATATGTTAACTACATCAATCCGAGCCAGCATATCTAACTCCGCTTATCATATATTTGAAACTCAAAATATTTGCCCACACTTACCACATGAAACAGTTAAAAAATTCCAATACAGATAGATATAAACAAAAAATAAAAATGAATTCCATCTTTCTTCTCACATCAAATTTTTTTTCAAGTTCCTTTCTATTTAGCTATATAAATGTACAAGTTAAAACCAACCTCAAAACAGTCAAATCTGTAAATATTTTCGAACTGAGGCTGAAAACCTTTATTCAGTGCACAAATTTCATGACACTGACATGAAACCTAGTAGTAACTTATAACAGACAAGACTATTTTAAAGTTACAAGTTTTTAAGATGCTCTTCAAATATAAAGGGTTTATTGTTTATCGATCTATCTACACCACAGACTATATTTGTAGGAGAATACTAGGGTATTTTTTATTATAATTACAATTTTTCTATTTCACTTTCGCCTGTGATAGTATCCAATATGTGTATGTATAATTTCATTTAGTTGAATTTTGATTGTAACAATGTCCANCACTTTCGCCTGTGATAGTATCCAATATGTGTATGTATAATTTCATTTAGTTGAATTTTGATTGTAACAATGTCCATATGTAATAAATTGTAAACTGTAAAACTTAACCCAGGCTCATCATGCCTACTTGACATGCAACAAACTGGTGATGGTTCGAGCCAAATCTATGGAAAAGCTAACAAATGTACAATATCTGATTTGGTACTCCAAGAGGGCNAACTGGTGATGGTTCGAGCCAAATCTATGGAAAAGCTAACAAATGTACAATATCTGATTTGGTACTCCAAGAGGGCAAATAAAATCGCTAAAATCATAAAACCCCTAAGAAAAAAAATAGCTCTGAACAAGAGAAAACAGATTATTGCAGCTCATCAAAATTTTGTCCAACTAGATACAAAGTTATCCTCACCATGTAAAACTAGTGTATTTTTCTCAGCACAGCATCACATGTAAAATCATTTACTTCAATTAATTTCTTGTGCTGTTTCCTCACCTACAGATGTTGAGAAAATTTAACTGGTTTTCCTGTTTATTTTTTACCCTCTGTCAAAATGTGTTTAAACACTGATTCTGAAACTCCTGTTGCAGAATTTTTTGCTTTAATGATGTTGCACGTCAATTTATACAACTTTTTTTTGTTCACCAAGATGCTTTGCAACATTATATACGATCTCCTGTGCTTGTCCCTGCAGCAATGGTGTAGAAAGCATACTTTTCCAATGGCAATGGGGAGTCCATCTTTAAAAGAGGTTTATTTACCACACCTCCTCAGTTTTTATGCCTACACCCNATCCCTGCAGCAAGGGTGTAGAAAGCATATTTTTCCAATGGCAATGGGGAGTCCATCTTTAAAAGAGGTTTATTTACCACACCTCCTCAGTTTTTATGCCTACACCCACTAGAGAGCAGAGGTGGCCTTTGTGACCAAGTTTTCATTTCAGACTTATTAAATTTTTTTGTTAGGACACGATATAATTTTATTGATTTACAAATATTATTAAAGTTAGAACACTGTTACTTCTATCAAATCCATAGTCTAAGGAAAAATTAATAATTTATTGCCAATGATCATATATAATGCACACTTAAAAATTCTCTAAATATTTTTATTGAGTTACAATTCAAGAAGTAGTTTTGAAAATGTTGAAGTCTAAAAAAATATTGACCTAGTAAGCCACTTTTACTCAAATGATTTTTTAAGTAAACGTAGACATTTAACCTAATACTACATCATTCTTAACAAACCAAATTTAAAGTGCATTACAGTTAGTTTAAATCAATAAACCCGTGCATCGTATTATCATGCAGCTACCACCAATTCCTGTGATCGTGTTGAGGGGCAAGAAAATCTTTTAGCTTCCCATGGTAGTGCACACATAGCCTACAATATCTTGTGATGCTCACCTCATTGCAAATACGTACCTTAAAATATGTTCGATAATGTAGAAGAAGTATAAATTGAGCACAATTGCTATTTCAAGAGATGGCCCAAAAGTTACAGTAAACAAGGAATTTTAGTATAAAAGTGATTTGAGGGTTCATGGAGATCATCGTAATACCAGTGGGGATCCTTATAACCCCAAGGGGGTTCAGAACCGCACATTCCCCATGGCCTCTATACCCATGCCCTGCAATGGTGTACAGAAATTAACGTGACTTAAATCCCGTCATAGATACCATGAAGGTAAGTCACACAGTGTAACTCGACTGCCAAACTACTGTGCCAGGCTGATCTCGCAGGGCTGCGAGCTGCTGTGTGACTAATCCCCTCCACTTCCTGAAGTACTTGTCACATGACTGCTTGCTGACACTGGGGTCTGTGCATGTTCTTAGGTCCCTAGTCCTTCGATACCCTGCTACCCCACTCATCTCTCCCACAAATGTTTTAAGCAATCCTGATTAATGTTCCACATGTCCATTCTGCCTGGCACATGCATACAAGTATGCTTATTACCACAGGATAGCCAACACTAGTTTCCCCAATGTCACACCTGCTTATCAGAAATAATACACATAGTTGAACTGCTGCGTTAACATCCTTGGCTAGAGAGCAGCTTATCTTAACAGTCTCTGTCGCACTGGTTTCCGTCAACCAGATGCCAGTGGCCACTAAACATGGCTTATCTCTAACTTACCATGCTTTAAACACCTGCCTCACCACAACAAGCTACGTCAGGCCCAAGAGGCAAACAAAGTCTTGCAGCCAATGCTGTATCACACCACCTCCACCTGGGATCAGATATAAGTAAGAAGGCTTCCTGCTTCAATTCCAAGCAAAATAAAATCAGTTTATTTTAATGCCTATGGCTTTTCACAATCATCTACCATAGTCTTACTGAACGAGTACAATACCAGCCAACTCCCTAGTCTTTCCTTACATGACTGCAATTTTATGTCTCTGGTTCCTTATATTGTAGGAATAATACAAAGGTAAGTATGGTACTAATGCTAATGCAACTCGCATCAATTTGTAGGATTATTGAGAGTTTCAGGTGAGGGCAGCACAGCATACGCGGGTCACAGACACTCTCCTTGATGCACTCGAATGTGTCTGATGATGACCTGCAGACAAGTGACACTGCATGTCGCTTCTTAACAGCTAAATTGGCAGGTTAGCAATGTCCATCAAGCACAGCGTATAAGTCACTGAGACAGTTTTACAACCCAGGAAATGGCATTATAGCTTGTAGGTTTGCAGAGCTTCAGTTCCCTACGCTGCCTGTACTGGCTCTAATCCCTTCTGCCATCATGACATACCATAGGTACTCAATTATGGCCTTCTGGACATGGACTTTTTTAGTCTATGTGTCAATCTATGCCATGGCCAGTCGCTATCATTAGACTGACGCATGACGCGTTCTGACACTANTTTTTTAGTCTATGTGTCAATCTATGCCATGGCCAGTCGCTATCATTAGACTGACGCATGACGCGTTCTGACACTACCACTAATTACGACTCTGCCTCATCTTCACGTGGTATCACGTCTCCCTGAGCGGGGTTTCAAACCCAGAACGACTTGTTTGCGGAGCCATCCGGCGTGCCCCTAGGCAAATAATTTTTTAAGAAAAGCAAAATGGATGACTATTTTTGTTTTAGTGGATTAGCAAATGTGATTAGCATGTACTGGCCAATTTTTGCTTCTAAGACTTGATTCGTTACAGCTTGTCATAGATCCAAATTCAAATAAACAGAAAATGAGATGATTTCAATTTCTATAAAACATTTGTTATGTGATCTGTTTTAGCTCTGAGCAATACATACAAAATTATGCAACCAAGAAGTAAGTTACGATTCACAATATGTAAAGTGAATGACAATGATGCAACGGTACCTGGAGTTGTCTGCATCCTCTGGAAGCTCCTCTGGGAGCTCTTCACTAGACTTGGTCTCTGGGTTGATGAGCTCAAACCTTTCCGGAGAGGGGGAAGTGGAGGTGGAGGCTTTCCCCACCCCTGCTCTGCCCTCCTCAATGTCCCACAGCCGCTGCTCCAGTTGTTTCTTATCTCGCTCCAGGACAGACAGCTGCTCCCTGCTCTCACTTACTGCCAACCTCTGCAACGCACAAACACTACCTCACCATCTCTCTGGCGCATAACACACTGTAGTCCATTAACAGTTACTTCCAACTTTTCTGAAGCCCTACTGAAGCTCATACAAACAAGCTTAACCAAGTCTAGAAAATTACATCTAAGGGACAGCACACCACATTCATGCGCACTCAGTGTAGTAATATTTTTAAGAACTATTTCTTACCAGGCAATACCAACGTACATATTTTCTCACTGTTTTATTCACTTTAATTATCAATGAAATATTATAACTTATTGATAAAATATAAATAAAAGTTCAATGTAACCAAAAAAAGTTACTTTTATGTTAACAGAAGCACACAACGCATGGGATACAAGACCTATTTAGGACGTCATACATGGGGTGATTTTTCGAAGGTTTGATTCAAAAAGTGTGAAGAAACTGCAAATTGACTCTAGCTCCCAGCTGTCCTACAGGCAACCTCTGAGCAATTTTGTGGCCCACCTATCAAAAACAATAAACAGTAACATATGGAAGTGACTGACAATATGTGTACTACTTATGTGGACGTTGGAACACTAGTTAAAAAGCCCCGTCTGCCTGGAGTTGTTTTCCACGTTTTAAACTGACAAGCATGGGAGCGATTAACGCACCACTGCCATGCACATAAGTGCGCCATCGCCGCTACATGCAAGGCTCTGAACTGGCATGTAGTGTTCTCATCGTTCTGCGCGTACATATGGAACTTTAAGCAATGACCCTAACATTTTATTGGTGGAAAGTCTGTAGCAAAGTTCAATGCCGGGCCCTGTACTAGTTTTACAGGAATTCATCCAGAATATTTTAAGCTATAACAGTCTCAAAAAGTGGTTTTCCGGCCATATTGAAGAGTTTGTAAATAGGGTATGAAATAAGCATGATTTGTTGAAAATGTTTTCTGACCTAGTCTGAAGTGTTATTTATTACACACATAATACACATGTGAAATAATTTGTTTTAAAAATGTGTATTACATAAACACTGCAATCCAGTTTACGTGCCAGGTAGACAAATGCCTTACTGCTTATTACTGTCACACTGAAAACATTTCTAATTTTCTTCGGATTTTATTTAGCATGTTGGTATTATATAAAAAATATTGTCTTACAAGTTTTATAACTCCAAAAATTTTCCATCCCTTAAAGTTAAATATGTGAAATGTTTAAAACAGATATCCTCATTTTTTATGTCATTTACTTGCCAAATTTAACTTTGCCTGATAAACACATATGCAGGCAGCACTCTGTCTGATTGTATTACGACAGCGATGCACTAACTTAACACTACTTCAGATCAATATGTTACATTGCACAACTATTATAACTGGGTCCATTACAGTTAAGACATGGATGTGTACCTCTAAAACCATAATAAAAAAATNCATTGCACAACTATTATAACTGGGTCCATTACAGTTAAGACATGGATGTGTACCTCTAAAACCATAATAAAAAAATATTTATTTTTAACTAGTGACATAGCCTGAGATAAGATGATTAATGAAGGTACTGGTATCTTTGTTTATTTAGCTGTGGAGGAGGAATTTTTAATACCTCATTAGCTGTACTAAACCAATTTCAACAGCACTAGGAAAGGAGTCAAGCTGACTGAAAACAAAGGGTTCAAGCTGAATGAAAACAAGAGGTATCCCTACGAAACTTAGTGATGATGTGGACTGTTGTCAAAGTTAGTTGTCTACTATCTTTAATACTGGCCACACACTTAAGCCATCATGTTATTTCGCAAACTTTTAGTACTAGAAGAATATGGGTTCCATATCTAAAATATATAATGTCACAATGTTATCTTTTTCACTGTACCAACAATTAGCTCGTTTTTCCAGATTGGTCTCGGCGCTGTGATTTGTAGGTTAGCACCAGCAATTGCGACAACTCCCAGGTCTGACGGTTTACATTTGGTTGTGCAAACTATCAGAGGTCTGTCTGTGTCACAATCTCCACATTTGATATGTGAGCACTGTGCAAGCTCCACAGGTGACGATTCTGGAAATAAGGTTGAGTGGATTTCTGCGTTATAGTGGCCGTTAAAGATTCTGGAATATGTGGCATAATTCCATGGCGAGTGATTTTACTATGAAAAAAATAAGTAGGAGCATGCCATGAGGTAGTGCAGAGTGTGCGCTACACAACGGGCTGGCAAATGGCTTACAAAACATGATAACCGCAGAAAAGTTTTGTTCCCTGCGATTACGCAAAATGCTAAATCATGGGATGACACACATACCTGCAAAAATGTAAGTATTTAAAGGACAGATCTGTTAACATGGGAGCTTCTTCTTGGTATTGTGTCTCTTGGCTTCTTTGATAGTTGATTGCAGGCAACTAGAAGAATGTTTAACTTTTCGGCAGGCCAGTGTAGCCTATGTAAGTACTGCTATTCTTGGGTGTGGTAAAATACATAATAAATCGTGCAGTAAAATTTGTTGTCTTTTGTTAAAAATCATTTATTGTTCAAATTATTTTCTATTAGTAATAAATAAAAGTATTTATTTATTTTTAATATGAAAATTTACTAGTGTTTTTTAATCTCATGACAGCCATGACCTTTGTTTAGGTAATTTTTTTTTTCCAGTTAAAAGCAAGAACGAGTGTAGTTGGATTGTTAATTCTTAAAATTGCTTGCAGAAATTAATGATAAATCTCATTTCAGTTCATTAATAAAAAATATAAAAATCTCAACAATAAAAATTACTTAATAATAGAACCTCTCACTTGCCTCAGCGAGTATCTTCTGAAATGTTAAAAAAACCAGTGATGGATGAAACATTCTGCACCGCCCTTGTGTCTGCTAGTTTATGGTTTTATTACAGTTTCATAAAATATCTTTAATGCAACTAAATTAAATCTTGCAATAACCATTTTAGAAATAAAGTTNGGTGACGATTCTGGAAATAAGGTTGAGTGGATTTCTGCGTTATAGTGGCCGTTAAAGATGCTGGAATATGTGGCATAATTCCATGGCGAGTGATTTTACTATGAAAAAAATAAGTAGGAGCATGCCATGAGGTAGTGCAGAGTGTGCGCTACGCAACGGGCTGGCAAATGGCTTACAAAACATGATAACCGCAGAAAAGTTTTGTTCCCAATCTCATTTCAGTTCATTAATAAAAAATATAAAATCTTAACAATAAAAATTACTTAATAATAGAACCTCTCACTTGCCTCAGCGAGTATCTTCTGAAATGTTAAAAAAAACCAGTGATGGATGAAACATTCTGCACCGCCCTTGTGTCTGCTAGTTTATGGTTTTATTACAGTTTCATAAAATATCTTTAATGCAACTAAATTAAATCTTGCAATAACCATTTTAGAAATAAAGTTCCCATAAAATGTAGCACTTCTCATGTACTCTCTCATAAACTTCACAGGGCCCTTAAAATAAATAGAACAACTTGCTTGTAATATTCTCCCATAAGCGACTTACTGGAATGGTTCTTACTAGTGCTAGGTCTCACACTTCTAATTTATTTACCCACGACTGTTTACCTCCTCTCCTCCTCCTTTTTGATGAACTGTAGAGTCTTGGATTTACTAGCGTCATTATATCTGCTTTTACACTCCTCTTGTCAAGACTCATCTCTTACGTCTGGTAATCTACACATTGTCCTCACATCCAGTGGCTCCGAACGTTTACCCCTAAGAACTTCAAAAGGAGTGTACCCAGTAGATATATGTACTGCAAGATTCTTTANTAAGAACTTCAAAAGGAGTGTACCCAGTAGATATATGTACTGCAAGATTCTTTATCCAAAGGTAGCTTGCCTCCTCAGCTTTGCTGTGTCTGATTGCAAAAGGTCCTTAAGTAGTCCTAATTACCTCTCTCTCTCTTTTATTTATTTTTTATTATACAGTTTCCTTGTGAGAGCCTGACTGCAGCAGTTGTTTGTAGGATATTCAACTTCTTTAAACCTAATTGCTATGTGTGTTGCGGTATTGATTTGCAGGCAGTGTAACTGCAATTTCACATATACTGTACTGTCCGTGGTTAAGGTGTAGGGGTGGAAAATGTGGTGGCACTGAAAAATTCCAAGCCGCATTGANCTTGTCAAGACTCATCTCTTACGTCTGGTAATCTACACATTGTCCTCACATCCAGTGGCTCCGAACGTTTACCCCAAAGAACTTCAAAAGGAGTGTACCCAGTAGATATATGTACTGCAAGATTCTTTATCCAAAGGTAGCTTGCCTCCTCAGCTTTGCTGTGTCTGATTGCAAAAGGTCCTTAAGTAGTGCTAATTACCTCTCTCTCTCTTTTATTTATTTTTTATTATACAGTTTCCTTGTGAGAGCCTGACTGCAGCAGTTGTTTGTACGATATTCAACTTCCTTAAACCTAATTGCTATGTGTGTTGCTGTATTGATTTGCAGGCAGTGTAACTGCAATTTTGCATATACTGTACTGTCCGTGGTTAAGGTGTAGGGGTGGAAAATGTGGTGGCACTGAAAAATTCCAAGCCGCATTGACGTAAAATAATTGTGGTATAAATTGCATTGGTGGGTTACATGCATATTGAGCTTCTCCTGTATGAAATATATGAGCATCAGATATATGCACAGTGTGTTGCTGGGGTTGTGTAATCGGACTCTTCTTTCCTTTCTCTCTTCACTCTTCTTGAAGTTATTATTTGTGTTGCCTCCTCTAGGCTGTCCTTTTTTACATCTGTCTTTTCCTCAATATCCACTCTGTAACTGCAATTTTGCCCCTGGTCATAGGCTGGCCTGGCCCCTAGAAAATTGACCTTGGCAGGTACAAAGCATTCCCTCATGTGTTTTGGTTACCTCTTTCCTATTCCCTATTACAAGTTTTTAAATTTGTCTTTCCAAATCATAAAACCACTTTAGCTGGCCCCTAAATTTATTTACTGAGGTTATGGTAGCAGTTGCCCACTGTCTTTAGTAGTAGGTTAGCAACTGAATGGGAATTATGACAATGAATTCACTGTCAGACTTGGGTAATTCCAAATTTCTAGTATGCTCATACATGTAACTCAAATGTTCTTCAAAGTGATCTCCTCTTGCACAGTTAGAATCTCTCAGACTTCAATTGTGCTTGTATCTTAATTTTGATTTGCATGTTCCAGAATTCATCTAAAAATGCTTGTCCGAACTGTAAAAAGTTAGCAAATTTGTGTCAAATCACTTCCCACCAATAGTATACTGTAGATTCCAGCGAGGTTCCTAAACATTTAAAAGTCCACTGTCACTGAAACTGAAGTAGTTTTTGTACTACTAAAACATCAGAAAGGTCACATGATTTTCTGTACACTTTGGTAAATTGGTAACACTATCTGTCCTGCAGGACGATGCAGAATAGCAGCAGTAGCATTTGATAGATTATACTCCCTACTGGTGTTTGGTGGTTCATGTACTTGCATCAGTAATACCTATCCTAGGTGATAATGGTCACTCTCGTGTTACTGTCTATCGCTTGTTCCTGCTCATCCCTATCTCCATTCTGTAGTGTTAATTTTGACTGTTCCATGTCTTGTTGGCTGAATTATAATCCTATATTCTAACTGCATTACATCCCCATGTGCATTTTAATTTGCCTTTCCTAGCTGTTCTTGCAGGTGATGGTTTAGACAGAGAATTTACTTCACTAGCCCTCGTATTTATTCCCTCACTTGTAGAACAGCTTGGCGTGTGTGTGAGTCTATTGTTTGAATCAACTTATGAAACTAGACTGTTAACAACTGAACTGTTGCTTTCTGTTTTAGTTTGAGCCTTCCCTTGTCACTTTCTAATCTTTGAATACTGTCATTTTTTCCTGTTATTCTGTCCTCTACTATTTCACTATTTCTGCTACTCTAGTTTCTACTGTAGGAATGGCAATATTGAAATGTAGTTACTAGACTATTCTTAAGTGCTGAGATTTATTCTTTAATTCTGTTCACCTCTTTTTTCGTCTCAAGATTTCATTTCAGGGAAAACCTGTTGCAAGACAGGCCTGATTGGTATGTCACTTACCTCCACTGAAACACTTTCTTCAGGTGTGCTAGTTTGGTTATCCTGTACCTAATTAGAACTAGTATTGAAGTTTTTCTAGCTCAACCTTTTACCCATTCTAAGCGTGTTTTGAGTAGAGATGAAACGAATAGTAATTTTGCCGGATACCGGATATTCGGCTGGGTCACAAGCCGGATGGCCGGATATCCAGCGGCCGAGTATTCGGCAGGTCTGAGTGTGATTTCTTCTTAGAAGAAATATTCATGTCGCAACATGTTTGTTTTCCGACGCCGGCGCATAGATACTCGCGGGAGTGCAGTAAGCAGGCGGGAGGGGTAATGAATGAGTTCGCTCACTCATTTGTTTTGTTTTGTTTGAGCCGCCATTTGTTGACGTTCGGGTTTAGGTGAAATTAGTGAAAGCAAGTTACGAAAATGTCAGCGCGAAGTAAAAGATCCCCAATTTGGCAATATTTTGATATCAGCAATGACAACAATAAGTTTGCTGTGTGTTCGTTGTGCCAAATGCAAATCTCTCGTGGTGGAAAAGGAAAAAAAGCAGGTATGTATTCAATTATTTTATTATCGGATTTAGCTTTTTGTATCGAAAATATTCCGCAATTTAACGTGAATAAAATTTATTTCAAGTTGATCTACTAAATTTAATAATAAATAATGATCGTATTCGTAACTAGTTATGTAACCACGGAATTCGAGGGGTTTGTTTTAAAAGATATTATTTTAAGAAACTGCTGTCATACTTTCGTAGCCTTTCGTGAACTTCAAGTAAATTATAAATGGTTAATGGATAGTTAATTTATTGTTGTATAAACTAGTTTACTGATCCGAATTATTTCAAATCTTACTTCGCTTTTATTTATCGATTTTGTTTTAATCAATACGCTTATTTTTCTTTCAGGTACGTCAGCTATGAGTAACCATTTGAAATACAAACATCCGGATAAGTTCAACGAGATTCGTAAGGATAAGTCCGTGGTACTTGCTCCGCTGCCAGCAGCCAATGCTCACCCCGGTCCAAGTACATCGTCGACATCGACACAAAAACAATTAAGTTTGTCTGAATCATTTGAACGAAAATTATTATGGGATGTGAATGATGCAAAGGCCAAAAAGTATCATTATCTAATCACAGAAATGATTGCACTAGACAATGAGCCATTATCTATCGTGGAAAGAGTTGGATTCAAGAGATTCATGGAACAAGCGGTACCCCGCTATGAAATGCCGAGTCGCACCTATATTACTCAAACAATTGTTCCTGATATTTACGACCGAATTAAAACAAAAATTGCAGCAAATATAGCAAATGCTCTCGCGATTTCAGTGACTTCTGACGTTTGGACCTGTTTGCACAACAATGCGAGCTTTTTGAGCTTCACAGCTCATTGGTTGTCTTCTGATCTTCATCAGGAACATGCTGTTCTTGCTATGAAGCCATTCCCAGGATCCCATACTGGAGAAAATATAGCAAAAGAGCTTAATACGATCGCAGCTCGCTGGAACATTAACCAAAGTAAAATACATTTACTTATTCATGACAGTGGTGCTAACATGGTCAAGGGTGTTCGAGTGGCCGAGTATGATTCTGCTAGATGCTTCCTTCATTTACTTGAGAGGGTTGTCACAGTCTCGTTAAAGGTTCAACATGAAGTAGTGGAGATGATCGCTGCCGGTAGACGTCTTGTGACGCACTTCAACCATTCAGGTTTAGCTCATGAGAAACTGATCGAAATACAAAAAGAACTTTGTTTGCCACAGCACCAACTTGTTCAAGATGTAAGTACGCGGTGGAATTCTACCTATTATATGGAAGAACGGTTATTGGAGCAAAAACGGGGTATTTCTGTTTACGTAGCTGACCACGGCATACTTAATAACTTGACAGCTCAGCAATGGGAATTGATGGAACAGTGCGTCAAGCTTTTAAAACCTTTTGAGGAAATTACAAAAATCACCAGTTCCGGTCTCTCTTGCATATCAGAAGTTATTCCCCATGTTGCTGCTTTAAAGAAGTATTTGGACAAAGAAGAAACTGCAAAAATTACCCCTGATATACTGCATATGAGAGCCTCGTTAAGAGCTGAAATAGAAAGCCGTTTTAGCACCATAGGACAAGATCAAAATTTTTTGATTGCAACGTTCCTCGATCCGAGGTTTAAGACCAACTTTTTCGGGGCACTTGAAGCTGAAAGTGCTAGGCAAAAAATTTTGTTGGAGTATTTAAAAATGACCTGTGATGATTCGTCTAACAGTGGATGTGATTCGCCATCTTCATCGCCGGCTAAGAGACGTAGAGTTGATGAGGCGGGATCGACTACAACACGCGAGGCTCACGACACATTTTGGAATTGTTTTGATGAAGTGGCGAATGAAAATAATAGATCGTGTCAGGATCAAGAGAAAAGCGCGATTGCAAATGAAATTGATTATTATTTAAAAACAGCTCGTATTGATCGTAGCTCCGACCCTTACTTTTGGTGGAGTGTCAATACAAACCAATATCCAAATTTGTCAAAATTTGCTAAAATTTATCTTTCAGCTCCATGCAGCAGCGTCTATAGTGAAAGGTTGTTTTCTGAAGCCGGCCTTGTCTATGAAAACAAGCGCAATCGCTTATTGCCATTACACGCAGAACAAATTGTGTTCATCCATCACAATTTGCCTTTAGTTAATTTTGAATATTAATAAATTGTGTTTAATATTCACAATAAAGAAACCACCTTAACTTATTGATTTTCATTTGTTTGGCATGAATTTTAGAATGGATTAAATATTATACCTATCTAATGTGGACAGTAGTTGCATTTATTGCATAAATTTAATCCAACTTTGATATTTTTGTACTATCCGGTATCCGGCCGAACCGAATATTGACTCACTATCCGGTATCCGGCCGAAATAGAACAAAGGGCCGGATAGGCCGGATAACAGATAGTAACCGGATATCCGTTTCATCTCTAGTTTTGAGAGAACTCAAAAAATACTCCTAATTGTTTTCTCCATCCATGTTATCAGTGTGCTTAAAAATTCAGAAAATAATATTTTAACTGATATGTGTAGTGAAACTCTCCTCAGGCACATAGTGAAATTACTCTGCCAACATGTTTGTGCACCACTTTCTCTCCTGATAGTGTTATCCTTGTCGGGTGATGGAATTTAGGCGTGCGTGAGTGTGTGCTGAATATTATTACCTACATGAATGACTGTGGGAAGTAAATTTAAATTACCTAACTACTAAGAACTTGGCTAGTTACAAAACTAACACCACTCCAACATCTTTCCAGGACAAATCGGAGAAAAAATTGTAATGTACATGACATAAAACTGAAATTATGTGGATATGGAACCTTCAAACAGAAATAATGTGTGGAATAAAAATACATAACGAGGACATTAAAAACCTAAATCAAGTATAACTAGTGTGGGTACTACAATTTAAATGAAAGAAAAATAACTATTCATGAAAATAATTTATTTTAATGTAATGGAAAATTAGGATGGAAAAAATATCTCGCACATATAAATTCTAAACTTTGTAGAACAAAAAAACTTCTTGATTTTAATTTAAAATATTGTTGATATTATTTAAAGTCACAAGTCCAAGTGCACTCAAAAGATCTATTACCCTTAACAACATTTTGAGAAGTTCATAACACATAACATAGTCACTAGTTACTCTCATTCACTAAAAGAGAAATAACTTATCTCATGGCTCCTTTTTCTTACTAGGTAACAAAAAAAATTTACTGAAGTTTGTTTAAACTGTGTCTGGCAAAACTGCGATGTTGAGTGTGTTTCTTTGTTGTGTTGTCCCATTTTGTTCCTACTTATTTCGTCAGTGTTGCCCTAACATTTTCAAGCAGGTTTTTGCCTGTGTTGTTTTCTATGTGTTATCTGTTGATCGTGTATAAATACATATATTGTTCATAATTAGTTGCTGTTCTGTTTCTGACTCTATTCCCTCTTGGAATTTTCCATTGTTGTATACATATATTTATTTTTTCGTCCATAAGTTAAGTATCTTATTTAAGTATTTTTTTCGCGCTCAGTCCTGTTTCGATGACAGACATCTGTATTGCAATGGTGAATGTCCAAAAATCTCCATCTAGTCATTGACTCCCATTATTGATAGACATTCGCAACAGGAGTTAGGCCTTTTACATCTAATAACTTTGGAATTATAACCGTGTAACCTTACCACGCTGCAAATGGTGGAACAGGGTACGGATAAAATTTTATTTTACAACCATTTCTCATGCATTTATGCTTCTAGGCAGATCTTGAGTCTCATACTCAACTCTNTCCTGTATGAAATATATGAGCATCAGATATATGCACAGTGTGTTGCTGGGGTTGTGTAATCGGACTCTTCTTTCCCTTCTCTCTTCACTCTTCTTGAAGTTATTATTTGTGTTGCCTCCTCTAGAGTATGGCTGTCCTTTTTTGCATCTGTCTTTTCCTCAATATCCACTCAGTAACTGCGATTTTGCCCCTGGTCATAGGCTGGCCTGGCCCCTAGAAAATTGACCTTTGCATTTCTGCTCATTTCGTTGTCCTGCTGGTTCTCTCATGGCCATGGCTGGTACAAAGGATTCCCTCATGTGTTTTGGTTACCTCTTTCCTGTTCCCTATTATAAGTTTTTAAATTTGTATTTCCAAATAATAAAACCACGTTAGCTGGCCCCTAAATTTATTTACTGAGGTTATGGTAGCAGTTGCCCACTGTCTTTGGTAGTAGGTTGGAAACTGAATCGGAATTATGATAATGAACTCACTGTCAGACTTGGGTAATTCCAAATTTCTAGTTTGCTCATACATGTTACTCAAATGTTCAACTGATCTCCTCTTGCACAGTTAGAATCTGTCAGACTTGAATTGGGCTTGTTTCTTAATTTCAATTTGCATATTCCAGAATTGATCTAAAAATGCTTGTCCGAACTGCAAAAAGTTAGCAAATTTGGGTCAAATCATTTCCCACCAATAGTATGCTGTGGATTTGAGTTGTGGATCCCAGTGAGGTTCCTAAACATTTACTAGTCCACTGTCACTGAAACAGTTTTTGTACTACTAAAACATCAGAAAGGTCACATGATTTTCTGTACACTTTGGTAACACTATCTGTCCTGCAGGATGATGCAGAATAGCAGCAGTAGCATTTGATAGATTATACTCCCTACTGGTGTTTCATGTACTTGCATCAGTAATACCTATCCTAGGTGATTTAGGTCGCTCTCGTGTTACTGTCTATTGCTTGTTCCTGCACATCCACTACTCCATTCTGTAGTGTTAATTTTGACTGTTCCATGTCTTGTTGGCTGAATTATAATCCTATATTCTAACTGCATTACATCCCCATGTGCATTTTAATTTGCCTTTCCTAGCTGTTCTTGCAGGTGATGGGTTAGGGAATTTACTTCACTAGCCCTCGTATTTATTCCCTCACTTGTAGAACAGCTTGGCGTGTGTGTGAGTCTATTGTTTGAATCAACTTATGAAACTAGGCTGTTAACAAATGAACTGTTGCTTTCTGTTTTAGTTTGAGCCTTCCCTTGTCACTTTCTAATCTTTGAATACTGTCATTTTTTCCTGTTATTCTGTCCTCTACTATTTCACTATTTCTGCTACTCTAGTTTCTACTGTAGGAATGGCAATATTGAAATGTAGTTACTAGACTATTCTTAAGTGCTGAGATTTATTCTTTAATTTTGTTCACCTCTTTTTTCATCTCAAGATTTCATTTCAGGGAAAACCTGTTGCAAGACAGGCCTGATTGGTATGTCACTTACCTCCACTGAAACACTTTCTTCAGGTGTGCTAGTTTGGTTATCCTGTACCTAATTAGAACTAGTATTAAAGTTTTCTAGCTCAACCTTTTCCCCATTCTAAGCGTGTTTTGAGAGAACTCAAAAAATACTCCTAATTGTTTTCTCCATCCATGTTATCAGTGTGCTTAAAAAATTGAAAAAATTCAGAAAATAACATTTTAACTGACATGTGTAGTGAAACTCTCCTCAGGCACATAGTGAAATTACNATTTTAACTGACATGTGTAGTGAAACTCTCCTCAGGCACATAGTGAAATTACTCTGCCAACATGTTTGTGCACCACTTTCTCTCCTGATAGTGTTATCCCTGTCGGGTGATGGAATTTAGGCGTGCGTGAGTGTGTGCTGAATATTATTACCTACATGAATGACTGTGGGAAGTAAATTTAAATTACCTAACTACTAAGAACTTGGCTGGTTCCAAAACTGACACCACTCCAACATCTTTCCAGGACAAATCAGAGAAAAAATTAAAATGTAGATGACATAAAACTGAAATTATGTGGATATGGAACCTTCAAACAGAAATAATGTGTGGAATAAAAATACATAACGAGNATGACATAAAACTGAAATTATGTGGATATGGAACCTTCAAACAGAAATAATGTGTGGAATAAAAATACATAACGAGGACATTAAAAACCTAAATCAAGTATAACTAGTGTGGGTACTACAATTTAAATGAAAGAAAAATAACTATTCATGAAAATAATTTATTTTAATGTAATGGAAAATTAGGATGGAAAAAATATCTCGCACATATAAATTCTAAACTTTGTAGAACAAAAAAACTTCTTGATTTTAATTTAAAATATTGTTGATATTATTTAAAGTCACAAGTCCAAGTGCACTCAAAAGATCTATTACCCTTAACAACATTTTGAGAAGTTCATAACACATAACATAGTCACTAGTTACTCTCATTCACTAAAAGAGAAATAACTTATCTCATGGCTCCTTTTTCTTACTAGGTAACAAAAAAANTCACTAGTTACTCTCATTCACTAAAAGAGAAATAACTTATCTCATGGCTCCTTTTTCTTACTAGGTAACAAAAAAATTTACTGAAGTTTGTTTAAACTGTGTCTGGCAAAACTGCGATGTTGAGTGTGTTTCTTTGTTGTGTTGTCCCATTTTGTTCCTACTTATTTTGTCAGTGTTGCCCTAACATTTTCAAGCAGGTTTTTGCCTGTGTTGTTTTCTATGTGTTATCTGTTGATCGTGTATAAATACATATATTGTTCATAATTAGTTGCTGTTCTGTTTCTGACTCTATTCCCTCTTGGAATTTTCCATTGTTGTATACATATATTTATTTTTTCGTCCATAAGTTAAGTATCTTATTTAAGTATTTTTTTCGCGCTCAGTCCTGTTTCGATGACAGACATCTGTAATGCAATGGTGAATGTCCAAAAATCTCCATCTAGTCATTCACTCCCATTATTGATAGACATTCGCAACAGGAGTTAGGCCTTTTACATCTAATAACTTTGGAATTATAACCGTGTAACCTTACCACGNATGCAATGGTGAATGTCCAAAAATCTCCATCTAGTCATTCACTCCCATTATTGATAGACATTCGCAACAGGAGTTAGGCCTTTTACATCTAATAACTTTGGAATTATAACCGTGTAACCTTACCACGCTGCAAATGGTGGAACAGGGTAGGGATAAAATTTTATTTTACAACCATTTCTCATGCATTTATGCTTCTAGGCAGATCTTGAGTCTCATACTCAACTCTNGGATAAAATTTTATTTTACAACCATTTCTCATGCATTTATGCTTCTAGGCAGATCTTGAGTCTCATACTCAACTCTTTTAAGTACCAAATATTTACAATGTAAATTACACACATTTTCAACGTAACAAAAAATTTTACTGAAAATTTTAATACAATTACATTGCACAAATCAGACAGAAATAAGAATACATGTTATCTCTAAAATGTCTACAGTGTAAGAAAGCAAAAAATGTCTCCCTTCCAAAACAAAAAATTATGCCAGCTTTTATTTCAGCCAATCAGCACTCATTTAGCAAGTGGCACTACCATAGACTAATGTCGAAAACAAATGTCTACCATCAGTTGCATCATTAGTGCAGATATGCACTAAAATACATGATGATGACGTCAAGCCATTCATCACCACCTCCCGTGCACTATTTATATCTCTGGTCATAAATATTTTAAATTAAAGTGAAGGATTAATTATAAACATTTACACACAAAACAACTGTTCCAAACTTTAACTATTACATGAAAATTATTAGTATTACATTTACCATTTTATATTTTTAGCTCCTTTTCAATCCTTTTAAGGTTAATACCCACAGTGCAAGAATTACATATATATATACATATCCCAAATCAAATAAACAGGCAATATCAATATATATTCTGAATCACTTCAATGCCACAGAAATAGAGTTTCTATGAAGTGGGATCATCCAAGTAGGTGATTACAAGATGCATGGAATCACCAGACTTTACAAACTTCTATTTCGCAAGGAGTCAAGGGAGTATACAGGATCGGACATGCTATAATACAAGACGTTGCTCAAACTCGTACACGTACTTTACCAAGATAACGATCCCAAGACAGGCACTTACAACGGCAAAGATCACGAAAAAATTTACAATCTCACAGACCTCTANACCAAGATAACGATCCCAAGACAGGCACTTACAACGGCAAAGATCACGAAAAAATTTACAATCTCACAGACCTCTATAGTGGACGCACTGAAAAGAGGTGAAGGTCCGAAGAAGATGAACAACAAGAACATTAACTACGTATTCTAGGACCACCCGAATAGGCTGGTTGATAGGCTGCAACTGCTGGTTGTTTCACAAAGGGTTCGAAATTACTCTCACATCAATCAGAGTTTTTCGNACCAAGATAACGATCCCAAGACAGGCACTTACAACGGCAAAGATCACGAAAAAATTTACAATCTCACAGACCTCTTTAGTGGATGCACTGAAAAGCGGTGAAGGTCCGAAGAAGATGGACGACAACAACAAGAACATTAACTACGTATTCTAGGACCACCAGGATGAGCTGGTTGATAGGCTGCAACTGCTGGTTGTTTCACAAAGGGTTCGAAATTACTCTCACATCAATCAGAGTTTTTCGNGCTGGTTGATAGGCTGCAACTGCTGGTTGTTTCACAAAGGGTTCGAAATTACTCTCACATCAATCAGAGTTTTTCGATCATTCAAGAACTGTACGAGGGAGGCTACATATGATGAGTCGTATGGGAATCGCCAGATAACTGCGCACTGCTGCGAGATGCAACTACACCGGCGCAAGACCATAATGTGTGGGATGAACGACCCGTTTCAAGCCGATCTTGGGGAGATGATGCAGTACTGTGAGCTCGGGTCAACAAGGAATGTAAATACATGTTGACCAACATCGATACTTATAGCAAATTCGCTTGGACCATGCCAGTCAAGTCAAAGAATACGGTCAATACTGCAAAAGTGTTGGCGGACATATTGCACAGAGTCACACCCTGGCAAATCTACAAACCGACCAGGGCAAGGGATTCTACAATGCAAAAGTCATGGCCCTAAAGAAGAAACACAACATACACCATTATTCCACATACATTAATCTCAAAGCATCTATCATAGAGAGATTCTAAAGGACTGTGAAGGGCAAGATGTGGAGACATTTCACTGTGAATCGCAGCTACAAGTGGTTGGATATACTCATGAAACTTGTAGGCGAATATAACTCTACGGTGCACCTGACCACACATGAAGCCCAAAGACGTGAAAGACAATTCCTTACTTTGAACTGTGTACACTGTTTACAGGACAAGGGATCCTCACAGGTCCAAAAGCCAAGGTCAGCAACCCGATGCACATCTCCAAACAGAAAGGCATCTTCGAGAAAGGGTTTACAGCGTATCTCGAAAATCTGAATAATGTTTCCATCTATGGCAGCTTTTACACAAAGGATACCCAGCATACGAAGTATCTAGATGTGTATTTGGTTGAGAAGGAGCTGAAACGGCGTAATGGGTCGTCTTATGTCACGAGGCAGGGTTTTCCAGCTCGCTACAATTCCTGGATCGCCAAAACACATATCGAGGGGTAAACACTGAAGACTGCAAATAATATATAGGTATGTGCATATGAATTTTTCCAATTGGGCTCTCTCATGTTGTACTTTACTAAATAAAATCAATTAAAAAAATTGATGTGTTTTATGCAAAAAATTCAAATTAAAAACCTAATACATACATACCAGTTCTCGAAGTTCACTCTCCATTTCAATTTTATCAATTGTCTCATCAGTTTGAACTCCCACGCTGCAGCAAGGCACTTGAACGTGCCGCATGAATTCGCGATACAGCATCAGTAATTCCAGAGGCTTAGGAATGTTAAGGCCAACATCATCCCAGTCTTCAAAATCCTAGAACAAAAAGTGAAGCTAGAATGTTATGGGCGGTGGAATAAGTTGTTACAACAGGAGAGTAAATTACAAATTTGTTAGGCACTTACCTGGTCTTCGTTTTCATCAGCAAACGTGATGGACGTGAGTTTATAGCCTTGCGAAAGCAGGTATTCATTAAGGAGAAAATTAAGAGCCCTCTGTTCATGTGGCTTGATGCTTTCATTCTGACACTGCTTGTACGATCCAGCATCGGGAGTCGTGGCTTCCGATTCTGAAAACATACATACAGGTCAGTAACACATCGTACACAACTGGTATGAAAATATTACATTAATTGTGATTTTTACATAAACTATAATTTGTCCTTCCACATGGATAGGTATGGTACTTCAAAACTAATGTCCTTGAAAATGTTTTATGATTCAAGCAATGCATTCCTATTATAACATACCATATAAATCACCAATATTCAATTATCCAATTGGGCGCCGGTTCGTCAGTTGTAAACTTTCATATCAGTCATAACGTCGAAATTCTCGACATCTCAAATATTTTATTAAAGTCATTCTTCTTTTCCCNAATCAGTCATAACGTCGAAATTCTCGACATCTCAAATATTTTATTAAAGTCATTCTTCTTTTCCCACAACTCAACAAATCATTAATTAATTTTCTCAGATACAATAAAATTAATATTTCTCATCTGCCATCAATAATTATTCAAAATTACAAACATCTTGCATCAATTGTATAAAATATTAAATCATTANTATTATAACATACCATATAAATCACCAATATTCAATTATCCAATTGGGCGCCGGTTCGTCAGTTGTAAACTTTCATATCAGTCATAACGTCGAAATTCTCGACATCTCAAATATTTTATTAAAGTCATTCTTCTTTTCCCACAACTCAACAAATCATTAATTAATTTTCTCAGATACAATAAAATTATTATTTCTCATCTGCCATCAATAATTATTCAAAATTACAAACATCTTGCATCAATTGTATAAAATATTAAATCATTANTATTTCTCATCTGCCATCAATAATTATTCAAAATTACAAACATCTTGCATCAATTGTATAAAATATTAAATCATTAAAACTTTCTTAATCTAGTACCCACGTCTATCATTGGAGGTGGTTGCAAATATTCTGTAAGAAAAATTTATTCTATTTTACATTGACCTTACTTATGTTGTCACCGGTCTACAATTGGCTGTCGTGTGACTACACCACATCTCTCCGACAACCAGCACTGGCGAGACGAGAGACAACTAGGATAATTTTATTTTGTGCTTTTGTTTAATAAATATTCAATTCTTACTACCCTCTAGGGCATAAATGAAAAATAACAGCTACAAAATGGAATACTGAATAGTCTAGAAACAAATGAAAAATATTTACACATGATCACTGTCAATAAACTAGTGAAATAAGCAAAGATGACACTGCATTTCGTTTAACTCATATAATAAAGCATAATTTGGAAATTATATTAAATGAAGTGACAACGTAAGCAAGTATTCTGTAAGCATATTTAATTAAAATATCTATGACCAACAGTAAACATAACCCCTAAAAAACTGCAATGTTACACTATTAATATTCAATCCTCCAAAATAGCAACTATGGTTATAGGCACTAAGTATAAGGAATAGGGTGGGCAAGGGGGCTGGTCGAATCCCCTCCCCCTACCACTTTTCAGTCAGCAGAGGATCCTCCCACCTAGGCAAGCCGGCTTCGATTCCTGGCGGGGTCGCTCCCATATTTTTGCATGTGGGAATCGTGCTTGATGATGCAGCTGGTTGGCAGGTTTTCTCGGGGATCTCCCGTTTCCCCCCACTCTTGCATTCCAGCACTGATCCATGCTCACCTTACTTCATATTCATTGGCTCTGAAGACCTTGATGTTAAGAGTTGCCAAAATCTCTCAACTCAACTTAAGTTGCGATAGTAGAGACAATCTTTATGAAGCTAAGAGCAGGCAACGGAGTAGGCCTATTCCCTTAAGAGATGGAAACACTGCCTGTGTCTGGCAATATGTACAACTCAAACTCTTCATCCATACTTTTCTCAACTTTCTTATTCTATTCTACTCAAAAATTTTCCTGATTTTCATAATCTTTCCACAGTCACTTTACTGGAGATGCACTTTTCATAACAATTTTTAAAATTAATGAAACATTTAAAAATTATGAATTTCAATTATCTTTTAACACCAAAACACATTTTTTGAAAATTAAAATGTCAACAGAATATTAAATAAATATTGTAAATAATTACTTACAGTTCAACACTAAATCAAATAGTCTGAAAAAGTGAAAAAAAAATTTTTACCAGCAGTATTTATAAAAAAAAAAAAAAAACTAATTTACAGTTAAGACTGAAACTTACTTACTTATATGTCATATTTTCCAATTAACAGCATCATAAATTTCAGTATACTTTCAAAAAATAATTTTTATTGTAACAAAATTTAGCATAAAAATACTGCAAGCACTCTAAAAAGGTATGTAAAGAAGAACTAAAAAAAAAAAAAATGGTACTTTGATATAACGGCTATGAAATATTACAGCACAAGTCTAGTTATATTTTGGAGTTATTTGTCTCACTGTACGTTACAGAGCACC
This sequence comes from Clitarchus hookeri, assembly GCA_002778355.1. NCBI lineage: Eukaryota > Metazoa > Arthropoda > Insecta > Phasmatodea > Phasmatidae > Clitarchus > Clitarchus hookeri. The sequence continues at coordinate 34,196 of NQII01009132.1, forward strand.
AATATGATAATGTAAGAGTTGTGTTGGTCAAAATACAGCTCCAATAAGGCACTGCTATAAACACACTCGTTACCTGTAGCAAATGTCAAATTAGCTCTGAGGGCACTGATGGTCTCCTTGGCTTTGCGCAGTTCAAACTCCAGTACTGCCACTCTCTCGTCAACTCCACGCTCGCCATCCTCTGAATATCGAGTCAGATCCAGGGAATCTAGAGTCACTTGACTCGAAGATCTGGCTGTAAACGTCAAACAATTAAATGCAATAATTCAAGAGATCCAGATACAAGCCAAAACACATTTCACANAGATCTGGCTGTAAACGTCAAACAATTAAATGCAATAATTCAAGAGATCCAGATACAAGCCAAAACACATTTCACGTGCCGGGAACCACCACACTTGTGCCGTGGTAATAATAACACCATTTTAGAAAAAAAAAAAAAAAANAGAGATCCAGATACAAGCCAAAACACATTTCACATGCCGGGAACCACCACACTTGTGCCGTGGTAATAATAACACCATTTTAGAAAAAGAAATACGTAAAAAGAAGTTAGCATGTTAGTTATAACACGTAATGCTAAAAATGTTTATTAATTTTTAATGCAAACCTGTGTGCATTGATCAACGTTAGGAATTCAGAATTTTTGACAATGTTATGTGCATGTGTTTGGAAAATCATCTAAGCAGTAACATCTTCATTTACCTTTCTGTAAATGAAATCAATAAAGATTGTCCATAGTCACAATTAAACAAACATTCATTGGCTGAATTTAGTTTCTATTAGCTAGAATATCTAAAAAGCATGGTTTACACAAAAATGAACAACACTTTTGTTACCACCAAACCACTAGGTCTTTTATGAATTCTTTCTCAAATAATATAACCTAGATAATTATTCACTACATGATTAACTTTGAACGTAAAATGCTGTGGTAATATATAAATATATATATATATATATATTTTTTTTTCTTCACAAAATATAATCTCTCTCTCAGGAAAAGGTATTCAATGAACTGGTACCAAATTTTCCAAACTTTTGCGGAGTGGGACATGGAACACACATTTTTTCTGTCCCCACTCCTCTTCTTTGTTTCTAATTTCTTTATGGAGCTGTCACTATCCATCTTTAAAAATCAAACTTGGTACTAACACCAGTTAATCACAATATAACAAGCAATCTGTCTACTTTTCTAATAACCAATATTTTCAAATAATTTTGCTGAAGTTCTTTCATGGTTATAATGAAAGGGTTTTGCAATTTCAAAATTTTTGATTAAGCATAAATATGTTTTTTTTTCTCTTTCAAATCTCTTAGAAATTAATATTTATCAAAATTGTTTGCAAAAGTTACATGCATTCACATACCTGAACTTTTGCAAAGTATGGTTTTTTTAATGATGCATAATTTCAAAAAACTTTTGCATATGCATTTGAGAGCATCCCTGGAAATTTAACAGGCAAGGCTGGTGAAACATTTCTCTCAGGGCTATCTGTCATCATCCTTTGCATAAGTCAACGGTGACGTCACATCCTACAATGTATGCATGGCCTACCACACACCTGCGTGTATTACCCAGAAAGGCGACTGCAACTGAAGTAGGCATAATGAGACTATCTGGATATTTTAAGACTTGGGCTAATACTCTGACCTGCCCAATTGTGTGACTCCATCATTGCATGTGCCGAATTATAGAGATGGATGGCTACCAAGCGTAAGCAGTATAAACAATTCATATATGTTGTCTGTGATTAATTGAGCACTTTTCGAATCAATCAACTGTCCCTACTTGCATAAACAGGCATACTGAGGTGTATGCGCACTGCAAAATTTATAACGATGGAGGGAAGGTAGTTCCATGCCTTAACGTTGAATTAAGAGTTATAGGTAAAGATTTGTGAATACAGATATGATTTTGTTCACCTTTCTACTTGTTTTAATGCTTAGTAGCCTTCGTGTAAAATTTTCCAAATATGTAAGGTATTTAATTTTACTTTTTCACAGGGCCTACACAGGAATAAAGTTAACAGGTCCATAGAAATGTTAATTCTACACATGGTGGAAAAATATACGCACTGTGCGTACAAGTAGATCTTACACAGGGCTTTCAAAAGTGCTCAGTTTACCGTGCACAGCCTATACCATTAGTTAAATCCAATGCATTAGTCAAGTGGACACTACGTACTATGATATAGTGTTTTGCATAGCATTACTATATATAGAAGTAGATGGTTATTTAGTGTAACTTTATTAGAAACATTTTTATTATTTTTGTAAATTTACCATTAGGTAATATTTCATTTCAATGAAACTTAATCCAGAGTATTATGTTTGAAAATAATTGTTTTTAATTGTGTTTGTCGGTTAAGTTGAATTTTTTTATTAATGGCAGATATTTTTAATTGTGGCTGCTAAGCAAGGTATTTAAACAAATAATATTTGTTTATTTTCATAGGCTCATAGACTTAGAAACCCTACTGATATTTCACTTTGGAATGAGTTTATTGTTTATTGTGTTACCTGTTTGTAACTTATTTAAAATTTTAACAAAGATCAGCTTGAAAAAGATTGTGATTTGGGGATAGCTTTCGGCTCATTTCTTCTCACGCAGCATGGCATAGAGCTCAGTTTGTCTTTTTTTTGTAACAATGCTGCACTGACGTAAAGTTAGTTAGAAATGATGAAATAAATGTCTAAGGTGTGCATTTGCGTGGGCAATAACAGTGAAGAGACCCTCGAACGCAATATAAAGTAATATCCAATATCGGTTGTACCATTATGGTATATCCTTTTTCCTTCACCTCACTGCTGACTCCCTTCAGTGCCCTTCCCGGCATTCCCAAAGCGCTTGTTCCCTTTGAAACCACTCTCTCTACCTGCTTTCTCCACCGAAGCTCTCCCTGCAATACCACCCTTACGTACTTGTACTCTGTTGCCTCCCCAATCTCCTGCCCCACCCATCTGTAAATATTCCTGCTCTTTGTCCTTTTCCTCGTAAACCTCACTACCTTAGTCTTCCGTATATTGATTTTCATTTTATTCTTTTCAGTCCACATCTGTACCTGATCAATGTCTTCCTGCAAACTGGCCTCCCCACATCTGGGAACAGTCTAATTTTTCCACCCTCCCCATCACCCATGTAATTTGCCATTATGGTCAACAACAAGGTACCTAGCACACTTCCCTGTGGCACTCCTGATGTAACCACAACTTCGTTAGATAAGGTGTCCCCTACTTTCACCCTCTGTCTCCGTCCCCTGAGGAAGTCTCCAATCCATGCCACCAACCCCTTGTCTCCAGGTAGCGCATCCTCTTTCTTCATTAATATCCCATGGGGCACCTTATCAAATGCCTTCTCAAAATCTATGAAACAGGCATCCACCTGCTTCCCCTCATCTACTGCCTGCAGCAGGTCTTCTATCAGCCAGTTTTGTCTCACATGAATAGCCTTTTCTAAATTCATGTTGATACTCCTGCAACCAGTTCCTCTCATCCATCACGCACTGCACTACCAGTCTCTCCATTACCTTTCTTGTATTTGATATGAGACTCACTGGTCTGTAGCTGCCAGACCTTACCCTATCCTCCTGCTCATAGATTGATAGATTGGGACAATCAAAGCCTCCTTCCATCCTTGTGGCAATCTACCCTCCTGTAACGACCTACCAAACAACACCTCTAGATATTTCCCCATCTCTCTCNAGATCTGGCTGTAAACGTCAAACAATTAAATGCAATAATTCAAGAGATCCAGATACAAGCCAAAACACATTTCACATGCCGGGAACCACCACACTTGTGCCGTGGTAATAATAACACCATTTTAGAAAAAGAAATACGTAAAAAGAAGTTAGCATGTTAGTTATAACACGTAATGCTAAAAATGTTTATTAATTTTTAATGCAAACCTGTGTGCATTGATCAACGTTAGGAATTCAGAATTTTTGACAATGTTATGTGCATGTGTTTGGAAAATCATCTAAGCAGTAACATCTTATTTACCTTTCTGTAAATGAAATCAATAAAGATTGTCCATAGTCACAATTAAACAAACATTTATTGGCTGAATTTAGTTTCTATTAGCTAGAATATCTAAAAAGCATGGTATACACAAAAATGAACAACACTTTTGTTACCACCAAACCACTAGGTCTTTTATGACTTCTTTCTCAAATAATATAACCTAGATAATTATTCACTACATGATTAACTTTGAAAGTAAAATGCTGTGGTAATATATAAATATATATATATTTTTTCTTCACAAAATATAATTTATCTCTCAGGAAAAGGTATTCAATGAACTGGTACCAAATTTGCCAAACGTTTTGCGGAGTGGGACATGGAACACACATTTTTTCTGTCCCCACTCCTCTTCTTTGTTTCTAATTTCTTTATGGAGCTGTCACTATCCATCTTTAAAAATCAAACTTGGTACTAACACCAGTTAATCACAATATAACAAGCAATCTGTCTACTTTTCTAATAACCAATATTTTCAAATAATTTTGCTGAAGTTCTTTCATGGTTATAATGGAAGGGTTTTGCAATTTCAAAATTTTTGATTAAGCATAAATATGTTTTTTTTTCTCTTTCAAATCTCTTAGAAATTAATATTTATCAAAATTGTTTGCAAAAGTTACATGCATTCACATACCTGAACTTTTGCAAAGTATGGTTTTTTTAATGATGCATAATTTCAAAAAACTTTTGCATATGCATTTGAGAGCATCCCTGGAAATTTAACAGGCAAGGCTGGTGAAACATTTCTCTCAGGGTCATCTGTCATCATCCTTTCAATAAGTCAACGGTGACGTCACATCCTAGAATGTATGCATGACCTACCACACACCTGTGGGTATTACCCAGAAAGGCGACTGCGACTGAAGTAGGCATAATGAGGCTATCTGGATATTTTCAGACTTGGGCTAATACTCTGACCTGTCCAATTGTGTGACTCCATCATTGCATGTGCCAAATTATAGAGATGGATGGCTACCAAGCGTAAGCAGTATAAACAATTCATATACAGTGAAATCCCGATATTTCGCATCCTGATTATTCGTATATCCCGCTAATTCGTGTAAATTTGCTGGTCCCTTGAGAAAATCCCTTTAATTCGTAAAAAAAACCAATGCATTCCGGTCCCCTCGATAATACGTATTTATTTTGGTGCTCGAGCTCAATTAAAACGTCTTATAATTCTTATTTACAACTTAAAAATCTCGTTAACTCGTAATGTTTGTAACCCTAGACTGTACACCAGCTCTAGATTTATGCAATTCGGGCAGGGTAAAAAAGACCGGAAGGGTACTGAGGGACGTAGGAGGGTTTGAAGGGCAGGTAATGACGCAGAGTAGGCTTTGGGGTGATGTGTCTGTGATTCCCAGAACTAAGAGGCGCCTTGCTGTCCGGTCTACGGTTATGAGAGGGTAGGAAGGAGCAGAGCGAGTGAAAAGTTAGTCAGTTCGGTCTTAGCCATGCCTCCAAAAAGAGCTAATAAGTGTCTTTCCAATAGAGAAATCATTAACGCAGTGGCCGGTGGTGATAAAAAAATTGACGTGTCCAAACGTTATAACGTTCCTCCTTCCACAATAACAACAATTCTGAAGAACAAGGACAAAATCGCCTCCCAGACATCAAACAGCAAAGTAAAGCGCTTTAAGACTGGTGAGTATCCACAACTAGAAGAGAATTAAAAAAGGGGTTTGCGCAAGCACGGAATTCGAATGTACCAGTTGGAGGAAACATTTTAAGAGAAAAAGCAAACGTTTTCGCAGAAAAAATGGGAATTAAAGACTTTTGTGCTAGTGATGGTTGGTTTGATAGGTTTAAAAAAAGGCACGTCATAAAATTCAAGAAGTTTAGTGGGGAAAGTGCGAGTGTATCGGCCGACGTTTGTTCTGAGTGAAAAATTGGGAGAAATAATTGATTCTTATGAGCCCTACAACATTTTTAATGCCGATGAGACGAGGTTATTTTATAAGTGTCTCCCCGACCGATCAATGTGTTTTAAGGAAGAAAAGTGTCATGGCGGAAAAAATAGTAAATAACGTGTAACCATATTGTTGACCGCCAACATGGATGGATTTGAGAAATTGAGACCGCTCATGATAGGCAAATCAGCCAAACCAAGATGTTTTAAAAACATAAAAACTTTTCCAATGACCTATATTGCAAACAAAAAAGCGTGGATGACGGGAGAATTATTCAAGGAATGGATACGATCAGTGAATGCTGATATGGAGAAAAGGCAGCGAAAAATTCTACTTTTCATGGATAATTGTACGGCCCACAACAATACCCCACCGCTCAGTCATGTTAATGTTGTGTTTTTGCCTGCCAACACTACTTCTAAGCTGCAGCTTCTAGACCAGGGCATAATTAAAACGTTCAAAACCTTTTACCGCAAGGAAGTAGTGATGCAACTCCTTGACAGCATCGAGGATGGGCAGGATCATAAAATCACTTTATTTTCAGCCATGAACATTGCTCACAAGGCGTGGCAAAGTGTTAGCGAAAGCACAATAAAAAACGGTTTTCGTGCTGTGGATTCACGAAGGTGGAACTTTCATCAGCAGTTACTGAACAAGACTTAGAATGCCCTGTGAATTGGAATTGTCTTCCTCAAAATGAATAAAATTCTATAACGTTTGAAGATTTCGTCCATTTTGACGTTGAACTAGGGGTAGCTGGGATTCTAACTGATGACGAAATTGTGGCTCCATCTCAGGACGTTGATGGTGAAGGTGTTGACGAAGATGATGTGCCGACAATTACACCTAAAATGGCTAAACAATACATCAACAACGTGCGCCATTTCTTAGCGAAATCAGACGTTGGCGATGAAGTATTTTCAGCTTTGAACATACTTGACAAAGCCATAGACAATACCCGTCTGCAAGGCTTGCACCAAAAGAAAATTACAAATTTTTTAAAAGTAAATTTAATGTGTTTTTTATTGATGTAATTATTGATTAATGTATACATATGTATACATAATATGTAGCCATGCATTTATCATTACATATTAATGCAAATTTGCATAAATCTCGTTATTATGTATTTATTCTTTTTTTGCTCCCGATTATTGGTAATCCCGGTAATTTGAATATCTCAATAATTCATATTTAACACTCAGTCCCTTGACAATACGAATTATCGGGATTCTACTGTATGTTGTCTGTGGTTAATTGAGCACTTTTCGAATCAACTGTCGAAAAATGTCACTATCCCTGCCTGCATAAACAGGCATACTGAGGTGTATGCCCACTGCAAAATTTATAACGATGGAGGGAAGGTAGTTCCATGCCTTAACGTTGAATTAAGAGTTATAGGTAAAGATTTGTGAATACAGATATGATTTTGTTCACCTTTCTACTTGTTTTAATGCTTAGTAGTCTTTGTGTAAAATTTTCCAAATTTGTAAGATATTTACTTTTTCACAGGGCCTACACAGGAATAAAGTTAACAGGTCCATGGAAATATTAATTCTACACATGGTGGAAAAATATATGCACTGTGCGTACAAGTAGATCTTACACAAGGCTTTCAGAAGTGCTCAGTTTACCGTGCACAGCCTATACCATTAGTTAAATCCAATGCATTAGTCAAGTAAACACTACTATGATATAGTGTTTTGTTTAGCATTACTATATATAGAAGTAGATGGTTATTTAGTGTAACTATATTAGAAACATTTTTAGTATTTTTGTAAATTTACCGTTAGGTAATATTTCATTTCAATGAAACTTAATCCAGAGTATTATGTTTGAAAATAATTGTTTTCAATTGTGTTTGTCGGTTCAGTTGAATTTTTTTGTTAATGGCAGATATTTTTAATTGTGGCTGCTAAGCAAGGTATTTAAACAAATAACATTTGTTTATTTTCATAGACTCATAGAACTTTGCACTTAGAAACCCTACTGATATTTCACTTTGGAATGAGTTTATTGTTTATTGTGTTACCTGTTTGTAACTTATTTAAAATTTTAACAAAGACCAGCTTGAAAAAGATTGTGATTTGGAGATAGCTTTCGGCTCATTTCTTCTCACGCAGCATGGCATAGAGCTTACACACACCAGTTTGTCTTTTTTTTGTAACAATGCTGCACTGACGTAAAGTTAGTTAGAAATGATGAAATAAATGTCTAAGGTGTGCATTTGCGTGGGCAATAACAGTGAAGAGGCCCTCAAACGCAATATAAAGTAACTTAACATACTCCAATATTGGACGTACCATTATGGTATATCCTTTTTTCTTCACCTCACTGCTGACTCCCTTCAGTGCCCTTCCCAGCATTCCCAAAGCGCTTGTTCCCTTTGAGACCACTCTCTCCACCTGCTTTCTCCACCGAAGATCTCCCTGCAATACCACCCTTACGTACTTGTACTCTGTTGCCTCCCCGATCTCCTGCCCCGCCCATCTGTAAATATTCCTGCTCTTTGTCCTTTTCCTCGTAAACCTCACTACCTTAGTCTTCCGTGTATTGATTTTAATTTTATTCTTTTCAGTCCACATCTGTACCTGATCAATGTCTTCCTGCAAACTGGCCTCCCCACCCACCTCTGTGTACAGCATACAGTCATCTGCGAACAGTCTAATTTTTCCACCCTCCCCATCACCCATGTAATTTGCCATTATGGTCAACAACAAGGTACCTAGCACACTTCCCTGTGGCACTCCTGATGTAACCACAACTTCGTTAGATAAGGTGTCCCCTACTTTCACCCTCTGTCTCTGTCCCCTGAGGAAGTCTCCAATCCATGCCACCAACCCCTTGTCTCCAGGTAGCGCATCCTCTTTCTTCATTAATATCCCATGGGGCACCTTATCAAATGCCTTCTCAAAATCTATGAAACAGGCATCCACCTGCTTCCCCTCATCTACTGCCTGCAGCAGGTCTTCTATCAGCCAGTTTTGTCTCACATGAATAGCCTTTTCTAAATCCATGTTGATACTCCTGCAACCAGTTCCTCTCATCCATCACGCACTGCACTACCAGTCTCTCCATTACCTTTCTTGTATTTGATATGAGACTCACTGGTCTNCCATGTTGATACTCCTGCAACCAGTTCCTCTCATCCATCACGCACTGCACTACCAGTCTCTCCATTACCTTTCTTGTATTTGATATGAGACTCACTGGTCTGTAGCTGCCAGGCCTTACCCTATCCTCCTGCTCATAGATTGATAGATTGGGACCACCAAAGCCTTCTTCCATCCTTGTGGCAATCTACCCTCCTGTAACGACCTACCAAACAACACCTCTAGATATTTCCCCATCTCTCTCNCTTCCATCCTTGTGGCAATCTACCCTCCTGTAACGACCTACCAAACAACACCTCTAGATATTTCCCCATCTCTCTCCCAGCAAACTTAAGAGTCCCATTACCTATGCCATCTGGTCCCACTGTCTTGTTAGCCTTCAGCCCATACATTTCCTCTACTATCTCATGTTCCACCATCCTAAGTTTACAGTATTGTCCCTGGCCACTACCTGCTTCCATATCCCAAATATCCTGCTCCTCAAACACTGACAAGTACTGGGCTTGCAACATGTCCGCCTTTTCTTTGTTCGTTGTCGCAGTCAAGTCATCTCTACCAATCAACATTGGGATCACGTTGTCTCCTCCCGGTACCTTCTTCAGATAACCAAACAGTTTCCGCCATTCATTGCATTTTCCTTCTTCCATAATGTTCTCTAAGTATTCAATTTTTGCCTGTTTGATATTGCTTCTGGCTCCTTTCCTACCTGCATCATCCATTCCCTAGCACTTCCCATTCCTTTGTACCTCCACTTTGCACGCAACTGCCTACACTTCCTCTTCAATCTCTTAATTTCCCAGTCATTATTCTTTTCATAGGAACAAATTTCTCCAACATTACCGCCACTATCTTTCGAAACACTTCCCACAAGCCTTCCACAATTCCCTCCTTAGCCCACTGTTCAAATCTATCCCTCAAAAAAATTGTCGCTCCCTTCATATTTCCCTGCCCATACTGCCACACCAACCTATCCCCAGTTTGTTCTGTCCTAGTTCCCCCAAGCTCTATGTCCACCACAGAGATGCCATGATCACTAATCCCATCCACTATCACATTCCCAGGCTTAACCAACACCACGTCCAGGACTTAACTTCTTCACCAATCCAAACTGCAGACCTTTTCAATCATCACTCTCTCACGCATACAATTATCATCCTACCCCCTCCCTTTTGCAATTTCCAACTCTCTTCTAAAGATTGAAAACGTAAAATGCCTGCATTCGTTGTCCAACACTTCCTTACTCAGCCAAGTCTCTACTGCTACGACTGTGTCTGCCCCGTAACCTTCAGCCACACCCCAGAAGCTACTTAACTTGTTTTACAAACCCTACAGTAAACTACCATTATATTTATTCGGTAATTATTAAGTTTAGGGGCTTTTCTGAAAAACATAAAAAAAAAAAAAAAAAAAAATTATGATATATTTCTACTGTACTAATGACGTAGAACACGAATATACTAAGGGCGTAGCTTTAAAATAGGTACAACATATTTTAAAAAATTGAACAAAATTGTGAAATGNGAACACGAATATACTAAGGGCGTAGCTTTAAAATAGGTACAACATATTTTAAAAAATTGAACAAAATTGTGAAATGAGCAGTATAGCCCGTTTGTTTACGTTTATGAAAAAAACGTCCTAGACCAACAAAAGTTGAATTAATGGGTTCTGCACAGCTTACCTTGTTCATATTCAAGAGGGCGTAGTGTTAAAATAAGTAGAACATATTTAAAAAACTTGCAAAATATGTTTGTTTACGTCTATTAACGCCAGAGGAATTATACCAGCCCCCTACGTAGGCGAGTCAATTTACATTATTTTGGTCTGTTTTACGGTTCCTTTAAATCCCTACAATCCTACATACGTAGTTTAGTGTAAAACCCAAACATCCTAGGTTAGTGTAAAACCCTACTACCCTAGGTTAGAGTAAAATCCAAAAAACCTAGGTTAGTGTAAAACCCAACAATCCTAGGTTAGTTTAAAAATGTAAAATAGTGATTTACCCATCGTGGGGTTAGGTTCTGTTAGGTTAGGTGGGCACACATTACGAAATTAGTCCGACGTTAATGTCTCTAATATATTCGTGTTCTGCATCATTACTAGAGTGGAAATATACCATTTTCCATTAATTATTTTTATTTTTACAGAAAATCCCCTAAACTTAATAATTACCTAATTACCAATGTATGCACAATATTTGCACATGCAGTATGAAAGCAATGCCACGAAGTTTTATACTTACGGATAGATGTGAGTTCTGGTCTTATTAATGCTTGCTGCTCAAAGTTTCCAGGATTCGAAAAGNAGTTTTATACTTACGGATAGATGTGAGTTCTGGTCTTATTAATGCTTGCTGCTCAAAGTTTCCAGGATTCGAAAAGAACTCCCTGAGCTTGGGCACTTCACGCCCTGCCTCCACGAGCTCCGTGTGCAATTCCAGAGCCGTCAGCAGAAGGTTATCGCTAAGCAGTTTCTGGGCAATGTCATGGTAACTTATATTTATTGAACTAACTTGCGCACTGTGTTCAGAATTTAAATTTACACCGCCTAAGATATCTGCCATTATGAGAATCATAAATACATGTCACAAAAGCCATATGCCTCCAACACTTTCGTTTATTGGGTCTTCAGCTGTACCAAACAGAAAAAAGTATCTATCAAAACCAGAAACAATACTGGTTTCCGTCACTATCAGTCATTTATAAGTATTATCATAATTACTAAGTTGGTATGTCCGCAGTACACATTATCATCATACGAAAACATAATTTCACACACAACGTAGCTGTCAATCACTGTACAATCAGACAAAACAACTCAGCCATATGATTGGCACAGATACNAATTTCACACACAACGTAGCTGTCAATCACTGTACAATCAGACAAAACAACTCAGCCATATGATTGGCACAGATACTATACTGCAATGGACAACACAAGCCGTATATAATAGGGGAAACCCAGACTGAAAACACTTAAAACTACTTACAGGAGAAACAAATATACCTATAACCAAAAGGAAAAAGGGGTTGTTGATAATACTACTACAATTAAATAAGTATATAATTATTTATAGAGGTCTAGAAAGTTGGGCGGAACCAGGCGCCATAATGCGGATGTCCCGTAATTAAATAAAACAATATTTTGTTAACATCTATTTTTACGAACGAATATTAAGCATGTGAACATGTTACGTAAAATTGCATTCTGGTACGAAGAACAAAGTTGATTCTTTACATAGGTGCTAATGAAATACAAATTGAAAGGTTCTATACAATTATATTTTATATATGAAAAATACACGAATGGAGTAAATGTGAAAAATAGCGACTTTCCCGAAAACAAAAGAAAAAAATTATGGAAATGGTATCTTATCACTCTACTAATTACACAGAATACGAATTTACTGAGGCATTAACATATTATAAATACAAACCATAAATACGATAGTGGGGAGGGTTATGAAGATCAGAGATATTGTGGGGCGAAATATGTACGTTATATATATATATTTTAGTATGTAAATACGTTAAATACAAAGAAACTTAACCTAACATCACAATATGTAAATATGAGGTACTGTTTGTCAACACATAATACCATGACGCTGGTCGAGGTTATGCAGGGCTGGTTAGTGTTACATTGCCCAGTGCCATAACCCAGTTGAGAGTTATAATGATGAGAGTCGTTCGGTCGATGGCCCAGGGGGCCCTGGATATCTCTGTCAGTTTGTTAATTATGTCATCACGTACTTACTTTTGCGCTATTTAATCTGATGATAAGACTGTAAGACATCTCGTACTCCCGAAATATACTATGAAATTGTGAGTGATTCTACAAAGAGTGAAGAACTCTACAATATTTTGACACAGTTAACTTGGTAAAGCGGTTTACTCACTGTTCTGACTACCTGTGAATAGTGCATGGAAATGGACCCAGCACTTACAGCCTGCTGGTGACCTAAGTGTGAAATAAATGTGGTAATAAGTTTATACGCGATTGCATTAGGCTCTCTGGTGTGTGGACAAGTGGCTCACCCCTCGGTAATAAAAAAAAAACAATTATGGTTAATTAATTTAATATTGCAGTGAAGTGATTACAGCCTAAATGATGGTACTAAGGGGGCTCGCAGAGAGGGTAACCAATGCCGCCGGTCAGGTCCGAGTGCTGAGACGAACTGGCAGAGTGGCATCGGCTTCGGTCATGAGTGACCAGAACCGAAGTCAAATGGAGAATAATGAAACTTAACATGAGCACTCTGTGATATGATTGTAATGGTGAAAAAGTATATAAATTAAACGAAACACATTGGTGACACCCCCCTTAATTAGCAAATGTCTGTTAAGATTGAAGTTGTGAAGTTGGCGGGGCATGCCACTGCACTAAATGACATATTACAAGGATGGAGACCTTAATAAGAAATGTCCCTTTTTGAAAATATAATTGACCTTTTATAAATACACATTAATAAATTTTTAGGTTTTCTCGTATAAAGTGTCTGAATTTCACTACCTGTGACGTGTCTCAATTTCACTGGTTACAGTGTTGCTAGGTGGCTGCTCCGGAAGGGATGGAAGAGTCCTTCTGGGCAAAGGGGTGTTGAATGACATGCTAGATTGCTATTAATACAACAAAACACACCTCTGACTTTAGCTGTGAATATGGTGATGGTGTTTAAGTGTTTGTAAAAATGCTGCACACTACTGGTAGCACTTTGGGGCACTTACCACTTCCGTTTCGGCCTACAAGCCAGTTCGACGCCACTTGGTGTTGCATTACATCGTAGGTCGCTGTGCGAGCTGCTACGACGCAACGACCAATTGTCACTGCGCCTAAAGGCTGTGGCTTTGGGATAAACACCGTTTTGAATAGCCTACCTATTTATTAAAAGGGCTACCTCTTATAATAAATGAGTAGGGCGGTCTCTTGAGTTGCGTAATACTTGTCGGCAAGTAGGTGCAAGTTGTGTTCTTGCCGACCTGCACTAAGCACTCTTGGCCTGATGTAGTTGGTGTGGCACGGTGTAGCTGGTGTAGTTATTGTGACTGTGGCAATCGGAGTGGGCACAATGAGCTCGTGGATGCGTGTTTCACGTCAACCGTATTTCGTCATGCTGCAGTGCAAATACCTATGCATTACATAGTGTTAAGTTAGGTTGAATATGGTTAGGTTTGCTACATTTTAAATATACACAAACTACAAATCAAAACATACCATAAATACAATAGTGGGGAGGGCTATGAACACAAGGAGAATTGTGGGGTAAAATATTTGTAAAATATGTACGTTATTGTTATTACATATATAAATACTTTAAATGCAAAATGACCTTACCGAATATTACCTAACACGAAATGTAAATACAGTGGTACTGTTTGCCATANAATACTTTAAATGCAAAATGACCTTACCGAATATTACCTAACACGAAATGTAAATACAGTGGTACTGTTTGCCATCAAATAATATTGTATTTAATAGTGAAACAGTGAAAATAATCCTGTGCATTACATATAGCGAAGTTAGGTTGTATTCAGTTAGATTTGCAACATTAAAAATAGTTACACATACATTTATATACAAACCTTTGACGAAATAACACAATATGCAAGAACCTGTCATATGCATATATTCCACACATAATAAAACATACCAGAAGTATGTCAATTTACTCACCTAAGTTTGGCAGTGGATACAATTTTCCAGCTGCGAGTAGAAAGTGGTACATGCACTCGTGTTCGCCATGGTACTGGCAGCGAAACATGAACTCCGCCAGGTACCCCACGAAATGTCGCATCCTCCTGCCATACCAAGGAAGACAGTGCCTCACATCATGCCACACACACTCTAATATTTGGGTGTTCGCTCCTGTATCGGGATCAATGAATGTCATGCTATGAATCACCCGAAGGTGCTCCTAGTACTGCTCTGAAAGATAATTATATGCACTCCAACAATCACTGATAATTTTCGTTCCAGGCTCTATGCATTGCTAGATTATGTTCAGAAGCGTCCTGCTATTACGATCTTCTACAGGAACAAGAAATATACATTTTATAAGTCTCTATAACCCACCGAAA
This sequence comes from Clitarchus hookeri, assembly GCA_002778355.1. NCBI lineage: Eukaryota > Metazoa > Arthropoda > Insecta > Phasmatodea > Phasmatidae > Clitarchus > Clitarchus hookeri. The sequence continues at coordinate 49,330 of NQII01009132.1, forward strand.
ACCTACTGTCCTTGGAAGTTGCCACCCTTATCCTTATTATGCTTACACTTCCCAAATTTAGCCTCATCTATCGCAGTGAAAGAGTCCCCAAAACCCAAATTTTTTCCCTTGTCCCACACATACACCAGTTAATTATCACCTCGCGACAAAAGAATGACCAATCCACGATGGTAACGATATTAATTTGATGCATTATACTAATAAATTTAGTGTAAGGATGTGAAATAGTAGGAAAAAAATATGTTAATTTACAAATCAGCANAATGTAAAATAGTGATTTACCCATCGTGGGGTTAGGTTCTGTTAGGTTAGGTGGGCACACATTACGAAATTAGTCGGACGTTAATGTCTCTAATATATTCGTGTTCTGCATCATTAGTAGAGTGGAAATATACCTACCATTTTCCATTAATTATTTCTATTTTTACAGAAAATCCCCTAAACTTAATAATTACCTAATTACCAATGTATGCACAATATTTGCACATGCAGTATGAAAGCAATGCCACGAAGAGTTTTATACTTACGGATAGATGTGAGTTCTGGTCTTATTAATGCTTGCTGCTCAAAGTTTCCAGGATTCGAAAAGAACTCCCTGAGCTTGGGCACTTCACGCCCTGCCTCCACGAGCTCCGTGTGCAATTCCAGAGCCGTCAGCAGAAGGTTATCGCTAAGCAGTTTCTGGGCAATGTCATGGTAACTTATATTTATTGAACTAACTTGCGCACTGTGTTCAGAATTTAAATTTACACCGCCTAAGATATCTGCCATTATGAGAATCATAAATACATGTCACAAAAGCCATATGCCTCCAACACTTTCGTTTATTGGGTCTTCAGCTGTACCAAACAGAAAAAAGTATCTATCAAAACCAGAAACAATACTGGTTTCCGTCACTATCAGTCATTTATAAGTATTATCATAATTACTAAGTTGGTATGTCCGCAGTACACATTATCATCATACGAAAACATAATTTCACACACAACGTAGCTGTCAATCACTGTACAATCAGACAAAACAACTCAGCCATATGATTGGCACAGATAGTATACTGCAATGGACAACACAAGCCGTATATAATAGGGGAAACCCAGACTGAAAACACTTAAAACTACTTACAGGAGAAACAAATATACCTATAACCAAAAGGAAAAAGGGGTTGTTGATAATACCACTACAATTAAATAAGTATAGAATTATTTATAGAGGTCTAGAAAGTTGGGCGGAACCAGGCGCCATAATGCGGATGTCCCGTAATTAAATAAAACAANAATTATTTATAGAGGTCTAGAAAGTTGGGCGGAACCAGGCGCCATAATGCGGATGTCCCGTAATTAAATAAAACAATATTTTGTTAACATCTATTTTTACGAACGAATATTAAGCATGTGAACATGTTACGTAAAATTGCATTCTGGTACGAAGAACAAAGTTGATTCTTTACATAGGTGCTAATGAAATACAAATTGAAAGGTTCTATACAATTATATTTTATATATGAAAAATACACGAATGGAGTAAATGTGAAAAATAGCGACTTTCCCGAAAACAAAAGAAAAAAATTATGGAAATGGTATCTTATCACTCTACTAATTACACAGAATACGAATTTACTGAGGCATTAACATATTATAAATACAAACCATAAATACGATAGTGGGGAGGGTTATGAAGATCAGAGATATTGTGGGGCGAAATATGTACGTTATATNATACAAACCATAAATACGATAGTGGGGAGGGTTATGAAGATCAGAGATATTGTGGGGCGAAATATGTACGTTATATATTTTAGTATGTAAATACGTTAAATACAAAGAAACTTAACCTAACATCACAATATGTAAATATGAGGTANGTTATATATTTTAGTATGTAAATACGTTAAATACAAAGAAACTTAACCTAACATCACAATATGTAAATATGAGGTACTGTTTGTCAACACATAATACCATGACGCTGGTCGAGGTTATGCAGGGCTGGTTAGTGTTACATTGCCCAGTGCCATAACCCAGTTGAGAGTTATAATGATGAGAGTCGTTCGGTCGATGTCCCAGGGGGCCCTGGATATCTCTGTCAGTTTGTTAATTATGTCATCACGTACTTACTTTTGCGCTATTTAATCTGATGATAAGACTGTAAGACATCTCGTACTCCCGAAATATACTATGAAATTGTGAGTGATTCTACAAAGAGTGAAGAACTCTACAATATTTTGACACAGTTAACTTGGTAAAGCGGTTTACTCACTGTTCTGACTACCTGTGAATAGTGCATGGAAATGGACCCAGCACTTACAGCCTGCTGGTGACCTAAGTGTGAAATAAATGTGGTAATAAGTTTATACGCGATTGCATTAGGCTCTCTGGTGTGTGGACAAGTGGCTCACCCCTCGGTAATAAAAAAAAAACAATTATGGTTAATTAATTTAATATTGCAGTGAAGTGATTACAGCCTAAATGATGGTACTAAGGGGGCTCGCAGAGAGGGTAACCAATGCCGCCGGTCAGGTCCGAGTGCTGAGACGAACTGGCAGAGTGGCATCGGCTTCGGTCATGAGTGACCAGAACCGAAGTCAAATGGAGAATAATGAAACTTAACATGAGCACTCTGTGATATGATTGTAATGGTGAAAAAGTATATAAATTAAACGAAACACATTGGTGACACCCCCCTTAATTAGCAAATGTCTGTTAAGATTGAAGTTGTGAAGTTGGCGGGGCATGCCACTGTACTAAATGACATATTACAAGGATGGAGACCTTAATAAGAAATGTCCCTTTTTGAAAATATAATTGACCTTTTATAAATACACATTAATAAATTTTTAGGTTTTCTCGTATAAAGTGTCTGAATTTCACTACCTGTGACGTGTCTCAATTTCACTGGTTACAGTGTTGCTAGGTGGCTGCTCCGGAAGGGATGGAAGAGTCCTTCTGGGCAAAGGGGTGTTGAATGACATGCTAGATTGCTATTAATACAACAAAACACACCTCTGACTTTAGCTGTGAATATGGTGATGGTGTTTAAGTGTTTGTAAAAATGCTGCACACTACTGGTAGCACTTTGGGGCACTTACCACTTCCGTTTCGGCCTACAAGCCAGTTCGACGCCACTTGGTGTTGCATTACATCGTAGGTCGCTGTGCGAGCTGCTACGACGCAACGACCAATTGTCACTGCGCCTAAAGGCTGTGGCTTTGGGATAAACACCGTTTTGAATAGCCTACCTATTTATTAAAAGGGCTACCTCTTATAATAAATGAGTAGGGCGGTCTCTTGAGTTGCGTAATACTTGTCGGCAAGTAGGTGCAAGTTGTGTTCTTGCCGACCTGCACTAAGCACTCTTGGCCTGATGTAGTTGGTGTGGCACGGTGTAGCTGGTGTAGTTATTGTGACTGTGGCAATCGGAGTGGGCACAATGAGCTCGTGGATGCGTGTTTCACGTCAACCGTATTTCGTCATGCTGCAGTGCAAATACCTATGCATTACATAGTGTTAAGTTAGGTTGAATATGGTTAGGTTTGCTACATTTTAAATATACACAAACTACAAATCAAAACATACCATAAATACAATAGTGGGGAGGGCTATGAACACAAGGAGAATTGTGGGGTAAAATATTTGTAAAATATGTACGTTATTGTTATTACATATATAAATACTTTAAATGCAAAATGACCTTACCGAATATTACCTAACACGAAATGTAAATACAGTGGTACTGTTTGCCATCAAATAATATTGTATTTAATAGTGAAACAGTGAAAATAATCCTGTGCATTACATATAGCGAAGTTAGGTTGTATTCAGTTAGATTTGCAACATTAAAAATAGTTACACATACATTTATATACAAACCTTTGACGAAATAACACAATATGCAAGAACCTGTCATATGCATATATTCCACACATAATAAAACATACCAGAAGTATGTCAATTTACTCACCTAAGTTTGGCAGTGGATACAATTTTCCAGCTGCGAGTAGAAAGTGGTACATGCACTCGTGTTCGCCATGGTACTGGCAGCGAAACATGAACTCCGCCAGGTACCCCACGAAATGTCGCATCCTCCTGCCATACCAAGGAAGACAGTGCCTCACATCATGCCACACACACTCTAATATTTGGGTGTTCGCTCCTGTATCGGGATCAATGAAATTCATGCTATGAATCACCCGAAGGTGCTCCTAGTACTGCTCTGAAAGATAATTATATGCACTCCAACAATCACTGATAATTTTCGTTCCAGGCTCTATGCATTGCTAGATTATGTTCAGAAGCGTCCTGCTATTACGATCTTCTACAGGAACAAGAAATATACATTTTATAAGTCTCTATAACCCACCGAAAACCTACTGTCCTTGGAAGTTGCCACCCTTATCCTTATTATGCTTACACTTCCCAAATTTAGCCTCATCTATCGCAGTGAAAGAGTCCCAAAACCCAAATTTTTTCCCTTGTCCCACACATACACCAGTTAATTATCACCTCGCGACAAAAGAATGACCAATCCACGATGGTAACGATATTAATTTGATGCATTATACTAATAAATTTAGTGTAAGGATGTGAAATAGTAGGAAAAAAATATGTTAATTTACAAATCAGCACTATACTTGATTTACTTTTGCCAAACCACGTGCCATGCCGAAAAGATTTTCTAAAATTACAAAGCACCTTTCCATATTTCATACCAACAAGTGTCCTACCTGACAATTGATAGTGAAAAAATTCACTGTCTTCCGCCAATTCTACTATTGTCATGCCTGTGTTTGACTTGAATCATCTCCTTGTGTTCACTCTGACCGCCGAAGTCACAACAACTACACCAGCTACACCAGGCCGCACCAACCACATCAGGCCAAGAGTGCGTAGGATTATGCAACTCAAGAGACTGCCCTACTCATTTATTGTAAGAGGTAGCCCTTTAAATAAATAGGTAGGCTATTCAAAACGGTGTTTACCCCAAAGTCACAGCCATTAGGCGCACTGATAATTGGTCGTTGTATTGTAGTAGCTCGCACAGAGACCTACGATGTAATGCAACACCAAGTGGCGTCGAACTGGCTTGTAGGCCGAAACGGAAGTGGTAAGTGCCCCAAAGTGCTACCAGTAGTGTGCAGCATTTTTACAAACACTTAAACACCATCACCATATTCACAGCTAATTTCAGAGGTGTGTTTTGTTGTATTAATAGCAATCTAGCATGTCATTCAACACCCCTTTGCCCAGAAGGACTCTTCCATCCCTTCCGGAGCAGCCACCTAGCAACACTGTAACCAGTGAAATTGAGACACGTCACAGGTAGTGAAATTCAGACACTTTATACGAGAAAACCTAAAAATTTATTAATGTGTATTTATAAAAGGTCAATTATATTTTCAAAAAGGGATATTTCTTATTAAGGTCTCCATCCTTGTAATATGTCATTTAGTGTGGTGACGTGCTCAGCCAACTTCACAACTTCAATCTTAACAGACATTTGCTATTTAACGGGGGTGTCACCAATGTGTTTCGTTTAATTTACATACTTTTTCACCATTACAATCATATCACAGAGTGCTCATGTTAAGTTTCATTATTCACCATTTGACTTCGGTTCTGGTCACTCATGACCGAAGCCGATGCCACTCAGCCAGTTCGACTCAGCACTTGCTTCACAACGGGCACCCACGATGCCACTGGGCCGACCGCGACTGCCCACGGTTAGCTGCCTATCGAACCACAATTAATAACTCTTCAATTGAAATGTAGAGGATTGGGAGAACAGCCTAGCCACCTGGGTGACTCGACCTCGACCCAAAACAACAGAGCACCCAGTAAGAAATCTACAAGATGTCTCTGATGAGCGTTTCCCCCCAGAATTCTGCACGAAGAATAATGCAGCGGTGATGTCACTACCATTCTCCAACCCCGACCTTACATCATGTATGAACTTTGCAAACTTTTCATGAGTGTGGAAAATTTGCAGGTACTCTCTCATACTGCGACAACAAATGCACAAAAACCTGTCCAGGAAGTGTTTGGAAATAAAACACATTGTAAAACTGGCATATGTAAATGTTTCATGTATTTTTCAGTGTAGCTTGTCAGTGTAAATGTATGCTTTAGCCTGTTGGGAACAGAAAACATTGTGAACAGTGTCAAATTTTTTACATAACTTTCACTGTCATAATTTTAATGTGAAATTTTGTGTGACAATAGAAGCCAAATTTACCAGTGTAAATGCCCTCCAGGCATTAATAAAGTGTGCAGAACATAAGGATAGTGCACAAAATCATTTACAGGCATATTCAGGCTCTTCAAGCTAGAAAATAGAGAATTTCATAAAAGTGCAAACAATATTTAATATGATTGATGCAAGTATCAGGCAGCAGCCTTTGATAGCACTTGCACCCAGTGGCGGATTTACACATTTGCCGCCAGTAGGCTATTCAAATTTTCCCGCCCCTACCGACCTCTACAATTGGATAACCTAGTTCACAATCATATTAATTACAATTTTTTGTCAATGAAATTGTAAATTTATGATTTGTGTACTATATACCTAATTACACCACATTTCCCCCGTAATTAGTATGATTGTGAACTAGGGGATGATCGATGTGTTAGTTTCTAGATTATTTTTATAACCCAACAATTTAGTTAGGATTGCACAATAAATAGTTTTTGGGTATATTTCTGAGCTAATAAAGCTCAATCATGTACTAGTAATATGGCGGGGTAAGGTATGCCTCAATACTACTTACACAATAGTGTACATTCGGTAAACGTATTTAAATAATTTTTATTGCGCTTACTTACAGTTTAAAAACAATATATTCAATCATCTGGTAACAATCCGGCTGATGATGTCGATGAAATTCAATGAAGTTATGAAAGTTTTATAATACTTTTTTGCGCGATTTTCTATTGGCAAAATCCTTAATTATACTGTTGTATAAAATATTGTTCATTAGTTCTGACTCTATGCACAAAAGAGTTAAGGCGTTTAGCTTTTCTTGGCTTAAGGTATATCTTAGATAATTTTTCACCCATTTTAAGCAAGAAAAGCATCTCTCACCCGAACAATTTGTCGCTGGTGTACATA
>NQII01009133.1:0-29200 GCA_002778355.1 Clitarchus hookeri
TATTTAAGAAACCTGCACATTTGTTTGATGATTCGATAGGGCCGCAGTTTCTTAGAGGAACTCAAATGGGCTCTGTATCATAAAAGCATGAATGATGTCTGGTATAATTTGCTACTCACAAGAGAAACAGCCAATGAGAAAGACAGCGCGAACGATTGTATGTTCTAGCCTACAGGCCACTGAAGCAGAGACATTTCCTCTAACTACGAGTAACATTACTGCCATTGCTGGACGTTGTTTTACTGTCGTGTACAGTTTACACTACCTATCACATTATATGTCTAAGACTATTAGTGAAATGATTCCTACAGTAACCATAATAATCTTAATTTTCTTTTATGCATTGAAGCAAGCTAGGGCCTTAATAGACGAGGAGTAAGAAGGGTCAAATTAAATACTTGCAATGGCATTTGCCTGGTTATGTCAAACCAATTATAGATCGGAGTGCAGTCGGCTGGGTTCGAACCCGCAACCTCTAGAATGCGAGTGAGATACCCCCATGGTATAACGGAAAATTGCCGGTTGGAGTGTGTAAGACATACACTAAGGGACCTCTGCTACAGATGTAACAATAAACGGCAATTGTTCTTCAGCCCGGATTTTCGCACGTCGGAACCATGCAGGACGATGCCGTCGGTCGGTGAGTTTTCTAGGTGCTCTCGCGTTTCCGCCACCTTGGCATTTCGGACCTGCTCCACTCTCATCTCATTTCACCCTCATCGGCTCTCAAGAGATCGTTGTTAGAGGTGTTTGATACCAAAAAATGAATTATTTTACTATTGTACAAAACATTGCTCAACTTATAATATGTTGTATGAGATAAAAATTTCTTAGAATAAAAAAATTAAAACATTACATTTTTTTTAAAGTAATTTAATATAAAATCCAGCGTTTTTCTGTTTTTCTGCAGCCATAATAATAAATACAACTAAAATGTACTGGTGATAACTTTTACAGCATTAACTAATGCAGTGGGCTACCACTTGACATAAAGTAAATAGCAAATAACTGTTCATGCATTAAAAATAATAAGAAAGCAAAAATTTTTCATGTACAAAATTTTTTTTTAACATTAGACAGCCATATTTAAAAAAAAAATCCTTTATATACCGGGAATTATTTTACCGATATAAACCAAATTTGGCACGTCAACAGTGAATGATGTAAGCATTGAATTCGAAGCGGATAATGTTATTGGTTGGCCATTTCGGAAGATAGTACGAATTGGAAAAATAAAGCTTTCCCGTTATATCTCGGGTACTACACATCGATTCCTGCCAAATTTTACATAATAGTAATACTGTTGTAGGTCATGTTCATAGATGTAAATTAAATACATAAGGCACTTATTTTCAAAATGGTGGCAATATACAACTTTTGGGTTCATATGCAATATCTACCATACCGACTGACCTATTCAACCAAACTTGATACCCTGAAAGTATCTTTTACAAGCATCAAATGTGTCAATACATAGCCCCATTTCGTACGATAGTTCTACGTGAAAAATAAAGTTTTAATATCATATTTTCGGAACCAAATAACCGATTCCTTCCAGATTTAACAAACAAGTAACACCAGAGAATGCCATGTAATATGGCATGTTTTAATAGAGCCAGACACTTATTTTCAAATTGGCGACACTATAAATACATTATTTCAGTATTCTTTACCTACGAAACCAAGCAATCAATTTAATCTTTACTTCGTATGCTAACAGTATCTCTTACAACAATCTGACATGTGTACACTCAGCCGTACTTGTCCGACATTTTGTAAGATAATGCCACATGAATGAAGTTTTGTCTTATCTCGTGAAACAATAAACCTGTTCCTAGCAAATTTGTAAGCAATTGTAAATAAAGTAGGTCATTTAAAAATAAATTTTTTAAGTTGGCCTAATAGTCGTATACAATATGGCGATCATTAAATTCTTTATTTTAATATTTTATATTTACGAAATAACGAAAGCTATTTCCTCTTAAATTTGTATGCTGGCAGAATCTATCCCACCTATCAAAGGCTTGTTTTGTCCCGCCATTTCGCATGAGAGTGGTGCCACATGAATAAATAAAGGTTTGTAATTTCTCGGGAAATATCAACCGATTCCAACCTAAGTTGGCAAAAATGCAGTACTGTGATATGCCACGTAAACTGACAGGCTATACTTAAAGAGGTTGACACTTATTTTCAAAATGGCGGTCATATAAACATTGTAGCATAGTATACAAAACAATGTAACCAATTTCAAATTAACTTTGTATGCTGGCAGTATCTCTGTAAGCATCAAATAAGCTAATATGTAAACTCATTTGTCAGCCATTTTGGAAGGTAGCACAATATGAATAATTAAGCTTTCGTGCCCTATCTCAGAAAACCATTTATACTTTTATAATCCATCTAAATATATATGACTCAAGGAGGAAGTCATCTATTTTCAAAATAACAGCCATGAAAATACTGTTTTTTTTTGTTTATTATGTCATATGCCCCAAACAACGTCAACCAACTTTAATATGTAGCAGTATCTATGACAAACATATAATGTGCCATTACCTAACAGTTTTGTTATCTAGTAAGAAAGGTATCGCCACATTATAATATTGAGTTGTTATGTCATATGTCCGGAACCAATGAACCGATTCCCACCGAACTACGCACACAAGTAGTGCTACAGCAGCCCTCGTCTTAAGTGTGTCTGGCTTTGTTTACAGTATGGTTGGCATATAAGTCATTAAACAAGTTTGTCATACATATTAAACAAGTTAACCAATTTCAATAAACTTTGTATGCCGAAAGTATTCATTCGAATAATCACTATGCTTATAGAGATCATCTTTTGCCACCTTTAAGTAAGATAGTGCCATCTGATAAAATTCCACATTTATGCTATATCTCGGAGTCAACCATCTAATACTCACCAAATTTTTCAACTAGTATTAGTTAAGTTGGCCATGCATACTTACATAATTTAAGTGGGTTAGGCATCATTGAATGGAGTAATATAAATAATTTACATTAATTGATCAAATATATAAAATTATGTGACAAATTTCAACCGATATTTTTATATGTTGACAGTATCTATTAGACGCATCAGATAAACGTATACAGAGCCTGCTTTTAGACCGTTTTGTAAGATAGCGCCAAATTAGTAATTAAAGATTTAATGCCATATCTCGGGAACCAGCCTACCTATTTCCACGAAAACCTGCACACTAGTATTGTTANTTTTTTTTTTTTTTTTTAATTGTCTTAGTGGATATCTGAAGTTTGTAAATCCAGTCTACCAAAACTTAAGTGTGATTACTAACGAAGGTGATGCTCCGATTCCTTCCTCCGTAATGCCGTTGGTAGCATGCCAGTTTACGGTACGAGGCATTCTGTGTTCGAGTCCCAGGTAAGACACGTATGTATTTGTAATTTTTTCACTAGTATTACGTTTGTTTCAGGCTGCATCTCAATGACATCACTATCAAGGAGACGTCAAGCCCCACCTATCATCTAACTTACCTATTAAGAAGATCATCAAAATTATTTGCATCCGAGTGCAGGAAAGTAAGCTTATTAGTTATATCGATAGCTTCTTATTTTATTATGTAGAAAGTTTTTGTTAATATGCAAATTTATTTGTTAAAAAATGCAGAGTTGTTACCTGTAGTTTTGTTTTTATTGTAATATTTGAGATTTATTAATTTAGTATCTACCATTTTGTTATTTTCTTTCTGTAAATTTAGCGGGGGGTTAAAGGCGGAGTACTCCCGGTAATACACTCTCATTTGTAGAGAGTTTCAAGGTTAGGTTTTATATTTTAATTTTTTTGTTGTTATAGATTTCTGGGACATGGTGAGTATTGCTGAAACTTCCGTTTATTCTTCATGATCTTCCGATGATTTAAGTCTTTTATGGTAATTTTCTCTTCGATTTTCTGTACAGTATAGCTTGTTGTCTGGTTCTCCTGTAAGCTGTGTTAACATTCTCATCAAGGTATTCAACTGATCTTGCAGCCGGTCTTTGAAATTCATGAAAAATTTCTGTGGGTGATGGATGAGGTTGCTTGTTGAAGTATTTCGTGTCAGATCTCTTCTGTGCGTTCGTTGAGGCAATCCTGTGATTTTCCTTGCACCACACGATAAGAACATTCTGAAAAATGCGCTCAAAGTTTGGAAATAAAACAGTAAATTTAGGTCACGTCTTCTCCAGATTGGAGGACAAGTGAGTTACATCGTTGTGAGAAACGAGTTCCGTGCAAACATATGGGCAGGAGTTTCAATTTTCGTCTTAAATTAATTCGCAACATTTCCCCCTTAATTTTTAAGTATACTTAGAGACAGGACAGGATTTCATTACACGCATAGCTCTGTGCTGTGGAGTTTTTCGTAGAATGCCTTTCAAACCGATGCAATTAGAATTTTTTTATCTCAAGAATTTTAGCACTTCTAGTAGACAAACGAAGCGTTAACGGACAGACGTACAATCGGTCTTTTCTTGCATCCCGTCAGTTAAAGAGGTTGCCTGTACAGTTTAACAATTTGTTTTAAATACATGCTGTGCGTTTACATTACTGTTAGCGTATTAAAATACCCTCCGAATTTTTTTTGTGCTGTTTTTAATTACGTACTTTACAAGTTTTAATGCATTTTTGGTGATTAAATAACCGTTGTAACATTGCGGCAACCATTCATTACACAGAGCATTTAAGTCTTACTAGTAACGTCATTAAAGGCTGCATAAAAAGGCAAACTTCCTAGTTTCAGTTGAAATGAACATTATGAAGATAACTTAATTAAGAGGGATGCNAGGCTGCATAAAAAGGCAAACTTCCTAGTTTCAGTTGAAATGAACATTATGAAGATAACTTAATTAAGAGGGATGCAGTGATATGCTAGACACCAGCTAATTGTGCACAGTATTTATGGCCGACACTCCCTACTTTCGCTGCCTGCTTTAACGTCACTTGCCGACAACTCTTTATCATAGAATACTTGAGAATACAGAGGTGAAACATGTACTTTACACCGCGAGCTCCAGACGACAGCGCATGCCAGCAAAATGACGTGACTGGCCAGCGAAGTGTTGGAACACCGTCCGCCAGTCAGAGCCTGGTAATGTATGCACTCTTCAGCCGGCGGTTCAGCCAACAGGAGGACTTTGGCAGCATGCAACTGCCAATCAGACACAAGGCCTGTTCTCAGAGCCTCGCGCAGACAATCATATCATGAGTACGCCTACATCAGAGGGACCGCTCCGCCATTTATTTCCTACGTACTTTTCTACTCTGTTTCTCTTAAGTTTTCTCGGGGATCTCTCGTTTCCCCCGTCCCTTCACTCCGGCGCTGCTCCATACTCACCTCACTTCAACCTCATCGGCTCTCAAGACCTCACTGTTAAGAGCCGCCCAAATCTCTTCACCCTATTCATTCACTCTCTACAGTCAACCGTGACTAGTTTGTACATTAGCTTCATAATTTTTCTGTGATATCTTATACGCAACCTATTCCGAGCGTACGGAAACTTTCCTGAAAATTTTCGTGAGATGATTATATGTGGAAAATGAGGTAGGAATATACAATACGACGTGAAACCTTCACTCAGTTCCAAAGTGATATATCCACCCTTGAAAATTGTGTTTATAGACGGTATGATTGCAAACTATCNAAACCTTCACTCAGTTCCAAAGTGATATATCCACCCTTGAAAATTGTGTTTATAGACGGTATGATTGCAAACTATCGGAAACAGCGTGCCATTTAGGGCAATGGCTACGAAAAAAATTTGGTATTTTATATTTGTGCCACATACAGTCGAACTTTTAAACATTATCAGTGATTACCATTTTCTTGGGAAAAAATTAACGCATAGAGGAGATATCATTCAAGGCCTGTTTACGTAACATTTGAAATTTTAATACTGATGTTGCTAAATATGATAATGCGTTTGTTAAGCAAGTTACTCAAGCTCAAGAAAACTACGTTCTCGTCTCTTTATTATACATATTTGCTATTCAAGGAATGACTGCCAATCCTGGTTGCGGTATTTTGAAGGTCTGCTTTCATCGTCGTTCACATAACAATCCTGGTATTGCTGTTCACTATTTCAGTCAAATTGGTGTTCATGACATATTATGTTGGAAGACTTTTGCTCTACTGAAAGTGTTATAAATCAAACTGCTATTGTTTCGATTACTCAGGCTCCCGTTTTGTAGTCAACAAAGAATGAAGATGGAATTAGGTGAAGAAATGTTTATGTTTCGTACTGGTGACATTCATGTTCTTGTTCATGTTCAATATGTTTATCGAGACGTTTAGCTTACGAGTTAAATAATTATAACTGTTTGGCCACCCTCTTGTACCATGCAACGTCTTTGCCACCTGGCTTTATACAATTCTGATGTTGTCTTGTTAAGCGGCACGTCTTGATGAAATGCCATCTATGTCGAACCTGCAGTATTGCCGCTTGAAACGCACAGAAAGGTTTCGGCGGCAGACACTCAATGCGTGGCTCGTAAGCAATACCTGTAGGGGAAGGTGGGTAGGGCCCAACGTCTCGTCGACTGCGATTTGCTCAGACGAGGATCGGGGAAGGAATCGGCCATGGCCTGTAGTAAGGAACCGTCCCGTAACTCGCTTGGAGTGATTTCAGGATGGCCGGACCGGGATTCTAACCCGGGCCCTCCCGAATGCGAGTCCAAAGGTGTACTACTGCGCTATTTCACTCGTTCTGTAGTGGGAGGTACCGACAATAAAGGCGATTTTAAAATGCGTGTGTCTTCCTCAGGGACTGAGATGTGCTATAATCCACAGTACATATATTTTTTCATTTTACATAAGGAATCACCACCCGACATTTTTCAGGGGGTTTCCTAAAGCCTGTATACGAATAACAAAAACCAAAGTAACAAAACTTGTGACAGATTATTGTTATCGTCGGCCAGAGTTGACGTAAAAACTATGGCGTTGGTCTGATACGTGGATACATTTTCTACACTGTAAAATTTTTTTGTACATTCACAAAGAAAATTCTAAACTAGTAGCTAAAAAAATTCTAGTAACACTACGAATAAAATGTTGTCACCGTTGCAAGAAATTGTTGGAAAATTGTACAGCGAGGTCTTGAGAGCCGATCAGGATGATTGAGGTGAGTATGGAGCAACGCCGGGATGAAGGGGCGGGGAATAGGGAGGTCCCCGAGAAAACCCGGCGACTAGTGGCATCGTCCAGCACGATTGCCACACGCAGGAGTGACCCGGCAGGGGATTGAACCCTGTTCGCCTTGGTGGGAGGCGAGTAGGCTAACCACTCAGCCACCGTGGCCCCGGAAAAGTGAACAGGATATACTGTATTCGGTATTTGTACAAAAAGTACTTTAACTTACCGACGGATATCATGTTAAATTACAATGCGTTTAGTAATACTCACCTGCAAAATCCCAATACACTGTTTGGATTTCTAGAAAATAATTTCTCTGGTTGATGACGTACAATAGTTCTTATGCTATAAAATGATTGGTATGCCAGGATTGCAAAGAATACACTCAGTACAACAAATTGAAGCACGCTCCTACGGAACTACGANAAACCTTCACTCAGTTCCAAAGTGATATATCCACCCTTGAAAATTGTGTTTATAGACGGTATGATTGCAAACTATAGGAAACAGCGTGCCATTTAGGGCAATGGCTACGAAAAAAATTTGTTATTTTATATTTGTGCCACATACAGTCGAACTTTTAAACATTATCAGTGATTACCATTTTCTTGGGAAAAAATTAACGCATAGAGGAGATATCATTCAAGACCTGCTTTTCGTAACATTTTAAGTTTTAATACTGATGTTGCTAAATATGATAATGCGTTTGTTAAGCAAGTTACTCAAGCTCAAGAAAGCTACGTTCTCGTCTCTTTATTGTACATATTTGCTATTCAAGGAATAACTGCCAATCCTGGTTGCGGTATTTTGAAGGTCTGCTTTCATCGTCGTTCACATAACAATCCTGGTATTGCTGTTAACTATTTCAGTCAAATTGGTGTTCATGACATATTATGTTGGAAGACTTTTGCTCTACTGAAAGTGTTATAATTTAAACTGCTATTGTTTAGATTGCTCAGGCTCCCGTTTTGTATTCAACTAAAAGAATGAAGATGGAATTAGGTGAAGAAATGTTTATGTTTCGTACTGGTGACATGCATGTTCTTGTTCATGTTCAATATGTTTATCGAGACGTTTAGCTTACGAGTTAAATAATTATAACTGTTTGGCCACCCTCTTGTACCATGCAACGTCTTTGCCACCTGGCTTCATACAATTCTGATGTTGTCTTGTTAAGCGGTACGTCTTAATGAAATGCCATCTATGTCGAACCTGCAGTATTGCCGCTTGAAACGCACAGAAAGGTTTCGGCGGCAGACACTCAATGCGTGGCTCGTAAGCAATACCTGTAGGGGAAGGTGGGTAGGGCCCAACGTCTCGTCGACTGCGATTTGCTCAGAGGAGGACCGGGGAAGGAATCGGCAAAGGCCTGTAGTAAGGAACCGTCCCATAATTTGCTTGGAGTGATTTCAGGATGGCCGGACCGGGATTCTAACCTGGGCCCTCCCGAATGCGGGTCCAAAGGTGTACTACTGCGCTATTTCACTCGTTCTGTAGTGGGAGGTGCTGACAATAAAGGCGATTTTCAAAGGCGTGTGTCTTCCTTAGGGACTGAGATGTACTATAATCCACAGTACATATATATTTTTCATTTTACATAAGGAATCACCACCCGACATTTTTCAGGGGGTTTCCGTAAAGCCTGTATACGAATTACAAAAACCAAAGTAACAAAAATTGTGACAGATTATTGTTCTCGTCGGCCAGAGTTGACGTAAAAACTATGGCGTTGGTCTGATACGTGGATACATTTTCTACACTCTACAAATTTGTTCTACTTTAAAAAAAAAATTCTAAACTAGTAGCTAAAAAAATTCTAGAAACACTACGAATAAAATTTGGTCACCGTTCCAAGAAATTCTTAGAGTATTGTACAACAAGGTCGAGAGTCAATCAGGATGATATAGGTGAGTATGGAGCAGTGCCGGAATGAAGAGGTGGGGGAAACGGGAGGTCCCTGAGAAAACCCGGCGACAAGCGGCATCGTCCAGCACGATTACCACACGCAGGAGTGACCCGGCAGGGGATTGAGCCCTGTGGCTGAGCGGTTAGACTGCTCGCCTCTCACCAAGACAAACNCGGCGGGTTTTCTCGGGGATCTGCCGTTTTCCCCACCCTTTCATTCCGGCGCCGCTCCATACTCAC
This sequence comes from Clitarchus hookeri, assembly GCA_002778355.1. Classification (NCBI taxonomy): domain Eukaryota; kingdom Metazoa; phylum Arthropoda; class Insecta; order Phasmatodea; family Phasmatidae; genus Clitarchus; species Clitarchus hookeri. The sequence goes on from NQII01009133.1 coordinate 9,294, forward strand.
CACAATCACCCTCATCGGCTCTCAAGACCGAGCCGTTAAGAGCCGCCCAAATCTCTTCACTCACCAGGATCCTCTGCGTACGAAGCAAGTACGCTTTCCACTTCGCCAGAGATTCATCCATACACCGCCTTCTATTTAAGTAGGTTATCCCGTGTTAACATGCGGCATTTAACCATGAAACGAACGAAAGTAGGTTTTTGCAAAGCTTGTGTTGGAACTACGTATAATTATTTTGACAGCTTATTGCAAGGAGTATGACAGTCTGATGAGAAGGAGAACGCAGCTTTGTACATAAAATGAATGCCGTCGACAGCAGTTGAATTTTTTCCAAGCGTTTTCATTATCGTTGCATTCCCTTGCTTTTTTCCCCTTCACTTATCTTTTATTCAAAGACGGCCACGCGAATGTACTCGTATTTGGCGACACACTTTTTATATTTTACTGTGTAGAGAAACTTCGTGCGAATAGAGAAGTTGAAAAGTAGAGTAATTTGCCGAGAATCAGTTAGAGATTAGGTGAAATATAAATACAGACGTGTTTGTTTAACTGTGAGTCGATTCCCCATTTCGATATACAGTAATAGCCAAAACTTGAAGCAATGCGGTATAGTTTAAATAAAAAATATGAGTTAACGTCTTGAGGAAAAGGTCACATATGAAAGGGTACATACGAAAAAATTATTCAATAGGTTTATATTAAAGATTTACAAATGAAATCTTTATATAACGATTACGTGTTATTTAAGGAAAGGGTACATAAAATACGTTCCTTAGTAATATTTAATGATTTGCAGAACGTGATTCACATTTTTACAAAGCTTGAAAAATATGTTTTCAATTGTTTGAACTTTTATATGAACGCAAGCATGTGACGCTTGTGATACGTGGCAATTTAGTAAACAACTCAACACGTCATACACATAGTGATTTCTCAAAGGTTTGATTTAGAAAGGAGTTAAGGAACCGCGAACAGACTCCACTTGCCTTGGAAGCCGTGAAGGGACTTTCAGTGCTCTTTTTGTCTGTTTGGCAGGAAGGCGGTCTTTGTGAGCGCAACAAGTTCACCTTCACCTCTACGACATTCGCACTCGACCCGAGCGTAGCCGTGAAAGTAAGGATCAAAATGGCGTGAAACGTCATACGGTGACCAAGCAGTTATTGGATAAATATTTACTCTTAACGTGTGAGTTGAAGAGCCAGGCTTTGACAATGACAACCATATCATCTGACGAAACGTTTGGCACTGAAAAAATATTATGTGACAACACATAAGCTATCAACGTAATTTAATGGCTGTTATTCGAGATGTTTTATATTTTAACAGCTAAAATTATCAATAATAATAATGCACAATTTATAATTATATTTTAACACATATAAAAAATGTACATACATTTATATAGGTTGATCTTTATCTACAGGTACAAACGCTGTGAGGTGATTCACTATGCCAAATGAAACAGAAAACGTGCGACAGTAATTGGCAAAGGAGATGCGTGTCCTTGAAAATTTCAAATGGTTTTAATTCAAAATATCAAAATTATGAAACCTACTTGACATGAAAGAACGATTCCGTAAGTACTCTTGTCTTGAATCGAGATATTTAGAAAGAAATACATTTGAAATACTTATTTTCAAGGGCAAACTACCTCCTTTACGAATTACTGTAGGATGAATTGCTATAATGTTTTATATCTTATTTCGCATAGGGAATCACCTCACAGCGATTGCACCTGCAGTTCAGGATCGTCTTGTATATGGAAGGCAGAGGGCTGTGTTATTTCTTCGAATAACTTTATAGTGACGAAATAAGGAGAAGCTCTACAGAAGCGGAATGCCAGTTGCGCAATAAGCAGTTCCGAGTCCCAACATAAAACAATTTTTTTCTGCCTATAGTAGCTTGTACCTTGTGATAATATAAAAAAGAGTTTTGAAATGTTCTTACAGTTCCTTAGAACTAAAACATTTTTAAGTTATGCGAAATTTGATTTTTTATAAAATCATTAGTTTGTTAAGAAAATTAATTTTCAGAAATCATTCACGTCACTGTTGGGACAGGAAAAGGAATCACGGGGTACCCTGCGCACTCAAGGTGCGCAGTAGTCGTTATTCGTGTCCCAGAATTGGAAATGCTTTATGTAAACAAGGGCTTTCAGATGTTTGTTTGATTCCTCTAACTAATTTTATTACAATTATAATAATTTCATTGAAACAAACACGATCATCACTGTTGACCACGTGACAACTGGTTGATTGGTCTTCGAGTTTTGGTATAAAACCACCATATTTTTCATGGCACGATCTTCATAAATGGAGGACAAAAGTTTATGCATTAGCATATTCGATAATTGTCGTAGATACCACTCGTATACAAAGTTAAGATTAAATCGATCAAATAGTTTCGTAGATATAGCGCACTAAGCTAAAGTGATTTTATTGCCGCTATTCTGAAAATAAGTGACTGTCACACTTAAAAACACGTAAATTAATATGGCCTACCACAGTACAACTTCTTCGCAAAATTTGGTAAAAATCGGTTGATTTTTACCCGAGATATGATATAAACATTTGATTTTTCTTGTGGAGATATTACATAGAACGGCAGATAAATGAGGCTCTGCATAGAAAAACTTCGTATTTGTAATAGACGCTGCCAGCATACGAAGTTAAGCTGGAATTTATTTCAGAAATAAAATATACTGAGCTAAATAACATACATCTTTCATTTAGAAAATAAGTACCTGGTCTACTAATAACATACTAGTTTACACCATTTGCTGCAGTTCTATTTGTTTGCCAAATTTGGTATGAATCTGTCTATTGTTTCCTTAGATAAAACATAAACACTTTTTTTATTCGTGTGAAGCTATCTTAAAAAGTGGCGGACAAAAGTGGATATCTATTGGCATATATGACTATTCTAATAAATACTTTAAAAATACACAATTTGGTCCATATTGGTCTAACGGTATAAGGGATATATAAAAAAAACCTAAAATATTTGTATAACCACCTTTTTTGCTTAAACAACTAAAGTAACTTTTGTTTCCATGACCAATAATTGTATTACTAACGTGCCAAATTGGTTGAGAATTGCTTTGAGTAATTTTCGAGAGATAATGTTAAAGCTTAATTTATGCTATCTTACGAAATTTCGGACCAACAACAATATCTATCTAAAAAAATTCCTTACAAAATGTACTGTTACATACAAAATTCGGTTTAAATCCGTTGAATGAGATATTACATATAACCCTGGATTTTAAAATGACCACCATTTGGAAAGTGAGCTCCTGGGGTGGTTGAACACTATAAAAGTAATATGACTTTATTAAGTTTTATGTGTACAGAGTCTGGTAATTTTCGGTCCACGCGTTCAAAATAAAAAAAAAATTAAAAAAGGGGGTGGGGGAAAGGGCACGCACATACACACACACACACACATATCCACAGACAGGAAAGTGATTTCATAAGCATATTTCATTCCTCCGGAAAGTACGCTAACAACTGAGCCAGCCACTCACGCAATTCCGAAAGTATACCCTCCTTATTTATAAATATTTTGCACAATANTACGCTAACAACTGAGCCAGCCACTCACGCAATTCCGAAAGTATACCCTCCTTATTTATAAATATTTTGCACAATAAAATTTATAATACAAACAAAGAATTATTTAAAACATTCATTTTCGTACATCCGGAGTGTAGCAACACACTGCTGTCNAAATTTATAATACAAACAAAGAATTATTTAAAACATTCATTTTCGTACATCCGGAGTGTAGCAACACACTGCTGTCTTATCAGCCCAACAAATTTTGTGGTACGTAAATTCTTTTCTGCGCAAGTTTGCTTCAATATTCTAAACCAGAGCAGCTAGACATTTTTGGATGTTAATATTTTTATTGGAAAAAGTCGTTGTTATTTATGAGTATTTTTAAAGTACCGTCACCGCCCATATATACATAATGCTTCACGAGGAGTTACCGCCACTCAGAATTACATCATTTGGATCAAAACGTCATATAAATGTGGGTCCTAAACCCAAAATTTACAGAGTAATTCGAAATATTTGACAATTGAGTAATTAAATAATAACCCTTTCAGACGTAAATACAGTGATGTAATATCAGACTGCATTGTTTACAGTTGAGCATTACAATTGTGTAACAAGCTTACAAAAGTTGTTCAAAAATGTTCCTGTCTACTTCCATACACTTGGCCGCACGCTTATGTACCGCACGTGTTGCTCTACGTAGCTGCTCACTGCTGTCTCTTATTTCTGTAGCGGCATGCATGATACGCGCAAATAGTTCCTCACGTGTTTGTGCAGTCCTTTGGTAAACAATGTCCTTCTACCATCTCCATACGCAATAATATAGGCATTTCCAATTTGTCGAATTACTCTGTAAATATTCGGAATAAGACCCACATTTACATGGCATTTTTTGCTACAAATGAAATAAGGAATAAGTCCTGTGAGTGACGGTAATTCCTCTTGAATCGTACTGTATACCACCTACACAAACACACACACATNTAAGGAATAAGTCCTGTGAGTGACGGTAATTCCTCTTGAATCGTACTGTATACCACCTACACAAACACACACACATATATGCATACACACACATACGGTTGTTTGTTTATCATCCTCCCGTGTAAGCGTTGCGAATATATTTTACAGTCCAATCTTTATATATATATATATATATATATATATATAATATACGCTTACACGTGCATACATATGTGTGTATTGACGTAAATTTGTGTACTTAANCCCCACCCTCCTCCTCCTTCTTTATCCCAACCCCTCCAACCCTCCACACCGACTCGTCTTGCAGCAACGTTCACTCTCTCCACTGCCCGCCACCACTCTTCCCTAGGGCAAGTTGACCACCGAACTTTCCAAACTCACTGCGAAATTCACGGTTACTTCCAACATTTCTGAAGCCTTGCTGAAGATCTACTTCCAGGACATTCCTCCGCCTCATGTAAGCAAGCCTTCAGTAAGTCTAGAAAGGTATACCAATGGAACAACCAACTGCACTTGTGCACACTCCGTTTAATCATATTTTACATAAGAACTAATTCTTACTAGGCATTACCAACACACCTATTATCTCTCTGTTTTATTCATATTTATTATACGTAAATTATTAAAGTTTATAATTTAAATATAATTAATAGTTCAATTTAACCTAAAATAAGGTACTTTTATTTTAACACACGAATAAAACTCTTGTGATATGCGACATATTTAGGAACAACCAGAAAAGTCATAAAGGGGGTAGTTTTTCTAACTCTAAATTCGAAATGTTTGGATAAACCGTGAATAGACTAAACGAGTTGGAATTATTTTGGGCCCACGTTACAGAATCGTAATTCTGAAATATATATAGGGCTTAAGGGGCCTCCATAGTTAAAATTTTAAATGCCTGAAGTTTACGTCGAGCCATAAGGAATTATAGCGAATGGCGATAGAAAATAGCATAAGCAAGTCCACAATTTTAAAAGATAGCACTAAATGAAAAAAAATTACGATTTTGCATTATAGGCAATGTCGAAAACTCTAAAAGCAATTTCCACCCAATTTGGCATGAACATAATGTTATACTATGACAGATCAGTTATACGTAAATGATTGAACTTGATTAGTTACTTATTTTCAAAATGGAGGTCAAACAAATATTTTATTTATATTTGGTATAATATACCATTTAACCAATTTCGACTAAATTTTGTATGCTTAAATAATCTATTACAATCATCATATATGCTAACACATAGCAAATTGTCAGCCATTTTATAAGATGGCATCACATGAATAAATAAAGTTCTTATATCATATAACAATGAACCGATTCCTACAAAATTTGGCAAATAATTAGTACTGTGGCAGATGACGATAAATTATATATTTCAGTTATGTTAGACACTAATTTTCAAAATAGCGCACTTATAGTTATTTTATCTTAGATGTAATATCATCGAAACCACGTAATTAATTTTAACTGAACTTTGTACTCTAGTAGTAGATATTAAATCTACCAACTGTGTCTACATGCAACATCCTTTTCCACCATTTTCTATGATAGCGCTCAATGAATTAATAAATTGTATGTCATCTCGGGAAATAATTTACCGATTCCTACTAAATTTGGCAAACAAGTATTACTGTGGCAGATGATATAAATTGTATGTTTTAATGATATCAGACACTTATTTTAAAAATGGCGGTCACAAATAAATTTTAGCTTAGAATGCTATATCGTTGTAACCATGATATAAATTTTAACTTAACTTTGTATGCTGGCAATAGATATAACAACTATGAACTGTATCTACACGAAGCATCTTTTTCCCGCTGTTTTGTGAGATAGCGCCACATGAATAAATAAAGTTTTTATGCCATGTTTTGAGACACAGTTGAGCTATTCCTACCAAATTTAGCAAATAATTGGTACTGCGGAAGATGATGTAAAATGGTATATTTGAATTATGTCAGACACTTATCATCAAAATGGCTGCTGCATATGCATTTTAGCTTAGTATAATTTATCGTCAAAATTATGTAATTAATTACAACTTATATTTGTATGCTGGCTGTATATATTACAACAATCTAAGGCGTCTACACGGGGCATCTTCTGTCCGCCATTTTGTAAGATATGCAACATTAAAAAATAAGTTATTATGTACTATCTCGGGAACCAATTGACAGATTCATACCAAATTTGGCAAACAATTTTCACTGCATCAGGTGGTGTAAATTGCTATGTTCTAAGTAGGTCAGTCACTTGTTTTCAAAATGGTGGCTATACAATATATTTTTGCTCAGTATATTTTATGAACGAAACAAATTCCAACCTAACTTTGTATGCTGGCAGTATCAATTACTACCATCAAATTTGTCTTTACAGAGCCTCATTTCTCTGCAATTTTGTAAGTTAGCCCCTCAATGAAAAGTAAATTTTTTGTCACATCTCCTGAAGTAATAAACTCATTCTTACCTAATTTGGTGAAGTATTTTTAAGTGACAGACACTTATTTTCAGAATGGTGGCTATAACATAATTTTATCTTAGTGTGTCATATCTATGAAACTATGTAATCTATTTTAGCTTTACTTTTTATACTGGCAGTATCGAATATGCTGATGCAAAACTTTTTCCCTCCATTTATGAAGATCGACACATGAAATACATGGGTGTTTTATTCCATGTATCAGGGACCAATCCACCGATTTTCACGAAATTCTTCACACAAGTGGCTCTATGTTCGGCCATGTCATCTTAAGTATTTTAAGTCGTTCAGCCACTTATTTTGAAAATGATGACCCTGTAAATATGTTTGGTCAGTAAACCCTACCGTTCGAAACATTCGACCGATTAAATTCGAAGTTGATGCTCGAATACGACCTCCGTAAAGCCATTGATTGCACACTAGCATATGGTAGGATGTTTTCTGGGTTCGAGTCCCAGGTAAACCCCACGTGTCTTTGTAATTGTCTCACTACTGCTGCATATGATTCTGGTTTCATCTCTAATTATATTACTTCCAACGAGACGGCAAGCCCTACATACAAACTCAGCTTTTAAGAAATTATTTAAAAATTAATTGAACCCATGTTAAGAAAAGTAGGCTCACGTGAGTTATATCGGTTTACTTCTTGTCACGTTTGAGGCTGAGAAGTGGGGGAGCAATAAGTACGACACAGTTACCAGCATCAAGCGCATCATCGCCTCTACCTGCAAGGCTCTGAGCTGGCGCGCAGTGTTCTCGTCGTGCTGCGTGTACCTACATATAGGACTCTAAGAGAAGACGCTATCACGTTATTAGCAGGAAGTCTGTAGAAAAGTTAAATACAGGGCCGTTCACTAGTTTAGCGGGAATTCACTCATACAATTGTAACGTTTAGCAGTCAAAAGGTTGGGTTTGGACATGTTGAAGAGCTTAAAAACAATCTTTGCAGTAAGTATGATCTGTTGAAAGTTGTATTCTGCTCTAGTCTGAAGTACTTTTTTTCGTGTGCAAATACGTTGAAAAGTTTGTTTTAAAACGTGTATTACAAATACACCGCATCTCAGTTTGCGTGCCACGTACAGAGGCGCCTTAAAAATTTTCCAGTTACACTTTTTACAGGTTAAAATATTTTGCAAATTTGAAAAACGTAGGCGGGGATTTACATACTCAACTGTAAATAAACGTGCATCTAACAGGAATTTTCTGTCTCAATTACACAGCCAACTTTCTATTGCAAAACTAAGCCAAGACCTTTCTAGCCAAGGTATTTCAAGGCTTTTACCTCCAGAACTCAGACTATCGGGTTCGAACTTCAGGTATGACACTCCTGTGTCTTAAGTTTTCGCATGCTATTTAAAATTAGTTAGTGTTTAAGCCACCATTTCCCCTCCCATACTCGTTACATCACAAAAATCGATAAAGTGCATTCAAAATCGCACATCCTGTACGTGCAATGAAATATTGGAAAATTCGTAACACAGTGCTTAGCTTAGGCGGTGGTATTTGCTGTACAACTTTATCCAAAATTCACATTGGAAGACTTAGTACAGCAAAGTGTTCCAATATTCCATTTCATTAAATTCAGATCAGGGAAAGTAGCAAGAAATTAAAATAATTGAAAAGTTTAAACAAACTGTTAAGTGTCTCAGAAAGATTTAATAAAACACCCAAAACTAAATCTTGTTCGCAGTACAAGTTTTTTTGAATCGAGTGTTATGCGAGCAGGCAAGCATCAAGGCATTTTGACTGGGAAGGGTCAGCTGGGGCTAGCCAGGGTGAGCCGTGGGAGAAAATATTTGTGGCGTGGTGATGAAAGAGGGGGAAGGGGAGGGGGGGGTAAATTTATGGCAACTATAAATCAAAGAAATTTTCCAGGTATATTTTATTCTGTACTACCCAAATCTCAATAAGCATTCTCTGTGTGAAAAAAAAACAAACAAAACAAAACAATAAATATGTAAATTTAAAGTGTTTCTTAAACTTTGAGGTTTCACCCCGATCTGTTTGAAATACTAATTACGCCCATAGGCAGAGGCGGATTAAATGTCGAGAGCGCCCTAGGCAAGCACCTCATCGGCACCCCTCTAGCACCCATATATTATACATTTTAACTAGTACCAGTAGTAGTAAACATTGATGACTGTAGTTGGCGTTACTTCATGTGTGGTAGAGGTTACTCCAAGTTGGAGTTGGCATTTCTTTACTCCAACTTGTAGTAACCTCAACTTTAGCTGCTGTTGTAGCAACCACAATTTTTTTCCCCGCGTAAACACGCACTAGCCTCAATCTTCGAGCGTATCAGAGAAGTACACAATAATTTTATAGCATTCATGTTGGTAAATTTTTTGCAATTACGTGATACAAACCCTAGACGTTTAAAACATGTGACAGTGAGTGTATGAATATGATTGCGGAAGTTAAGCTGTGAGTCGTATTCAACCCCAAGATCTCTAACTTTGAAAGAACGAGGAGTTGTCTCATTGCATAGCTGGTAGTTGGTAATTATACTATTATATGTGAACGAGTGAAGGGCATCACTTGACACTTTGCTATATTAAAGAGGAGGCGGTTTCTGTCACTCCAAGATATTATTAGTAGGGATACTTAGGTAGGCCAGGACACGTGTACTTACCCTTAGGCGTGAATGAAATATGTTGATGAGAGTGAAGAAAGCAAGAGGGACAGAACGAACATGGAAATCCATGACGCATCTCAGGGAAACAGATCTGACTGTGTATGTGTGTTGACAGTTGATGGTGTGTTATCATTAATTATGTAAAAGCTTAAAATGATTTGTTAATATTAGATAAATAAAAAAAAATAAGTTATGAATTATTTATAAAAAAATTGGTACTAATCACATTCAATAAAAATTGTTAAAAAAAAAATTCAAAAATTAAATTAAACTTTTTTGCGTCTACATTTTTGTCTTGCGAAATTGTCAATAACATCGTCATAGTTTAAAGATAGCAATAAGTTTGATTCAATGTTAAGTATTGCTAACGAATTTAATCTCTTATCTGTCATGATTGAGTGAAAATAATTTTTCACTATCTTTAGAAAGGAGAAACTCCGCTCACCACTGCAATTGCTGACTGCCGCCAATACGCACATTCTTAAGGCTATGTTTATGTTTTGGTAAATTGTTTCAAGTTCTTTATTTATTGGAACCTGTAAAATCGCGTTGGTTGTTCGGGGCAGTTCTCCGTCTCGAGCTATCGTTGCTGAATAAGAACGTAGATGGATACATTCATCAACAAAGAACTTTTATAAATCACCAGAATACATTGTTACTAACATACTTGCATTATTTTGAACTTATTCAGTGTTCAAGTTGATCAAATTGCTTAAAAATGAATATTTACTGTAAAAATTGCTGTACGCTTCTCGTCTGTTTTGAAGTTCAACCACAAGTCTGTCTATAATTACTAGATATACTGTCACTCTGAATGTTTCCCGACCAGATAATGAAGAAGTAATATCTTCGGCAGATTCATCTGCTGTGAGCTTTCTCTTCTGTATCCTCTTTGTGTCCTTTTCATATTCTTTGACTAATGAGAGCTCCAAGGCTTGCTGTTCATATTTATTATAATTTTCCCTTTATGCAGAAATTACGTGAATAAGACCGTCATACATTTGAATAACTGTACAAATGTCAATGTCAATGGACTGTAATTTTTTGTTGGTCTTGTTCATGTGAACCAAAATGAAACCCTAAAACACGATCATGAAAGCAGTCTCTAGTCGTTCTAATTTCAATCTTATGCCTTTAGCTTCACATTCAGCAAAATGTTTTTGCTCAGGATTGCTCTCGATAGCAATCAAAGCATCGTTAATTTCTGTAAATGACTCTTTCAAACTTTTATAAGCATCTGCTCGAGCTGTCCAGCGTGTGTCAGATGGATTTTTGACAGTAGTTTTGTTTTTTTTATCATCATTACCTAGGAGTATTTGTGCTTGTAGAGTTTCCCATCTTTGAGTTGAAGCTGTAAAAAATGTGTAAATTTCTTGAAGGAGACCAAAGAACCAACAAGCTTCTTGAGCGCATTCAGCGGCACATTCGCCCACTAGGTTAAGCAAATATGCGAAGAAGGGTATATATTCTGTTAGGGGACATAGTTATTTTATTTTGGTCTGTAATCCATTGTAAATTCCTGACATATTTGCGGCATTATCATACGACTGGCCTCTACAGTCTAATATATTAATTTCAAACATGTCTAATGTTTCAATAATAGCATTTGCAATGTCTTGTGATTTGTGACCGACATTTGCGATAAACTTAAGAAAACGTTCGACGGGCGTACCATCGGCTTGAATATATCGGATCACGAAAGTTAATTGGTCAATGTGGGAAATCTCTGGTGTTGAATCCACTATTGAATAATATTTTGATATCTTGATTTAATTTTTATTTGTGTTAAAGTTTTGTTTGCCGTTAATTCAATAAATTTGTCACATATTGTAGAACTTAAGTAATTGGTGCATCCCTTTCCCTTGCCACCATATTGGACAATATGTTTACTTAGAAAGCGATCAAACTCCGCTATGAGTTCCAGCGCCATGAAATAATTTCCGTTATGAAGAGAGCCAAGTTTTTCGTCATGTCCCCTATAAGGTAAACCACGCGATGCTAAAGACTTAACAGTCGCAACCACTCGTTTCAAAACTCCACGCCAATAAGTTAACTCATCTAGAAATTTAGCGGCGAGCTGATGATCGACACGACCGACAATGTTAGATCTACGTTGCAATGTCAAAACACATGTTTTATGTTCACATGAGTTTTCGTGGCTTTCTAATCTAATCGGTGCGTTCTTCTAATCATTAAAATCAACATCTTGTTTTCCAAAACTAGTTCCTCCACCGAATAATAAACAAGGTCCACAATAAACTTTTCCTGTGCTTGGAGAGTAAATAAGCCATTTCCTTGGACGTTTTTCTCTATTTAATAACTTTCGTTCAAACATTGTTTTTGTCAAAAAAAGTGAGATTTTATCTTCATATATTCTCTTACTTACTGAAAAATCTGCGTTTTTATTTTGATTAAAGCCATTCAGTGCAACATATTCTTGTGTTTCGTTATTGATATCCCACTTGACTGGTTCGCAATCCACGATAACCAGCCTATTTTGCGACTGCCTCACAACTTCCACTGCTGACGGAGTAGGCGGCGGGGGCACGGACTACTCTTGTGGTTGTTTAGAACTAGTAGGAATTTCGCATTGAATAGGGTCGGTAGCAGACGCACTGTAAATTGCGTTAGAAGATTCCAAATCATCACTTTTTAATTTTGAAAAAAAATGTGTCGATATTTTTCGTGTACTGTATTACATTTTGATGTTTTTCTTCTTTTCCCCTAGCCTTCCTTTTATTTGCTGCACCACTAGGTTTTTTCTTCAATTAACTCATTCCTTAAGAAATAAACTAAAACGTAATGGACTAATTACACACAAACACCGCAGCGAGAACGTAAACAATAGAAGCGCGCGTAACCGACGACAACAAAGCTGAAAGTCATTTCACTCGCTCGGCGCCGGCCGCTTCTCTCCCGCCCCCTCGCCAATACCTTCGTCCCTGCAATCTGGCAACGTCCGGTGCTCGCGATCGGCGCCGGCCGCTTCTCCCCCGCCCCCTCGCCAATACCTTCGTCCCTGCAATCTGGCAACGTCCGGTGCTCGCGATCGGCGCCGGCCGCTTCTCCCCCGCCCCCTCGCCAATACCTTCGTCCCTGCAATCTGGCAACGTCCGGTGCTCGCGATCGGCGCCGGCCGCTTCTCCCCCGCCCCCTCGCCAATACCTTCGTCCCTGCAATCTGGCAACGTCCGGTGCTCGCGATCGGCGCCGGCCGCTTCTCCCCCGCCCCCTCGCCAATACCTTCGTCCCTGCAATCTGGCAACGTCCGGTGCTCGCGATCGGCGCCGGCCGCTTCTCCCCCGCCCCCTCGCCAATACCTTCGTCCCTGCAATCTGGCAACGTCCGGTGCTCGCGATCGGCGCCGGCCGCTTCTCCCCCGCCCCCTCGCCAATACCTTCGTCCCTGCAATCTGGCAACGTCCGGTGCTCGCGATCGGCGCGACGAACGCGCAACATTGCAGTTGTATCTCACCAACTTCTATTATGAAATCAGGCGATTTAGGGATGATCAAGAAGGCAGAGCACGCTTCGGAAGCTCTACATCTCTATAGCAATAAATAATCTTTTATATTGTGTAAGTAGGTGCATACTTACTGACACAATTAATTTTTTGTTATTTATTTTTCTGTGTTTAAAACTTCTGTGCGCGCGCCCCTTTGTAACCTTGCGCCCCTAGGCACGTGCCTAGTTTGCCTTACGGATAATCCGCCTCTTCCCATAGGGATTTGCTGTAAGGTAGACCACCGGAGCTACCGATGTATTAGGAATAGAACCATTTTGTATGTAATAACTTTTACTTCTGATAGTTACTTTGCCTTACATTACACTGCGGAGTTTTTTTACCTATGGGATAGGTTCGGACCTTCATGACCTCTTTCTTGGATGCGTGCCTGTTGTGATATTTCACTATTAGTTTAATACACACGAAGTATAATAAGTAAAGCAGTTCTGGCAGTGAATTAAGATAATTAATTTATTACGTATTCACGTATAAGCAGTTATCTTTGATTAAAATCAGTGTTATATGGGATATGCTCGGATGTGTTTCACATATTATATAAGAATAACTGGTGTCGGTAAAAGTGAATCATTGTTCCTTACAATATTCTTACTGTTACTTTAATGACGTCCAGTTATGTAGATGGTACACATGGCGGAAAGATAAAAGTAAGCACAGAGAAGAAACAAAACCGGACTTTGAAAAGTATTCAGTAGTCGTGAATAAGATATGTAGGCATGGTCTAAAAATTGGTTAAACTCTGACGATAATTGAACCGCGCACGGTTCACGATGGCGTGTATCAAGCAGTGATGCAATTAGGCCTTATTCGGGAGGGCTTCAACCCCCACAAATTCCTCAAAGTGCCCCCTCACTAAACCACACTGAAGAAAATGTGTTATTGAAAAAGAAAAAATAAACATATTGAATAATTTGTTTTATATAATGATTAACATGAGCCTAAGTTGTAAATAATTTCTGTTTCAACGAAGAGTAGGAGTAGGTTTGCTACAGACAATGCCAAGATCAGACTAGTCAGAGCGAATGTATTCACTCGCCACAGTTGCATTTTCCCATTTACTGGTTATTACCAGTGGCACTTTCAGGTACTCGCAGATTTCACCGTCGGCCACTGGTACTGGTTACTGCGCGCTGCTGGCTGGTTCACTGCGCAAAGCTAGACTGATTACTGTGTAAAGCAGCAGTCATCGCGACTGTAGAGCAGCAGTCACCGCGACTGTAGAGCATTACTTGCCATCAAAGCACAGCAGTAGTTGCTGTGACTGTCTACAGCATCAGTCATCATGACTGTAGAACATTGCTTGCCATGATTGCAGAGCAGCAGTCGCTGTGACTGTCTACATGTTCATTCGCCGTGACTGTCTACATGTTCATTCGCCGTAACTGTCTACAGCATCAGTCGCTGTTACTGTAGATCATTAGATACCATGATTGTAGAGCAGTAGTTGCCGTGACTGTCTACAGCATCAGTCATCATGACTGTAGAACATTGCTTGCCATGATTGCAGAGCAGCAGTCACTGTGACTGTCTACATGTTCATTCGCCGTGACTGTCTACATGTTCATTCGCCGTAACTGTCTACAGCATCAGTCGCTGTTACTGTAGAGCATTAGTTGCCATGATTGCAGAGCATCAGTCGTTGTGACTCTTTACAGCATCAGTCGCCGTGAATGTGTGGAGCAGCAGCCACCGTGAAAGGTGATAAATAGGTCACTACATCCACGTACCATTAGACACTTTTCGACTGCTTGTAAATATTTTAAGTTTCATTACGTTATTCAATATTTTTTTTCCTTTTAAAAGGAATGCTCTTAGCTTAGACTGTAGAGGGGGTTTCGCACTTGAAGTTGTTTAAAAACAATATTGAAGCATTAAATAAATAACTGTAATTAATAATGACAGAATTAATTTATTCTCAAAGCATGGAATTCTGGTTGCCATCTGTAGATATGCAAGTTTGTATAATTTAAACTGTTTACAAGCTTCTTCATTTTTTCTACATTTAAATCGTAGCTTTACTTTAATAATAACAATAAACATGCATGTCTCATGAGACCAGTGGTCTGTATAAAAGAGTCAAGATATGAGAGACTATTGAGTCTCATGAAGTTGAGTTATGCCACTTACACGTAGGTCGAAGTAAATCATTAAAATAATAATTATTATTCGTATTAAATGTCGATATTTTAGAATATAACAAGAAAAATATAATATAGAACTTTCGAATTAAATAGTTGCCCGCTGAAAAGAACTGTTAAATTTTTATCAAAAACGTGAAGTGTATACTTTAGATCACACCGGTGCATTGCTGCAGCGAAATGTGTTATTCGTAGTTGCATGCTTACATTAATTTATGCAACAGTTTTATTTCATTTTATGTACCGGAATTCAGTCGGAATAACCTTCCTCGGGTGAGACGCAGAGTTTTGTTTCAGGCTCTGTGTATAAGGTATATTACGTTTCGTAAAATGAGATAAAACAAAAATTAGGTGAAATCGCTATGAGTGTAACTAAACAGTTGTTGTAATATTTCGAGAGCTTGCTTCTGCAAGGAAGCAGCGAAGGAGACGCTAGCTGCCCCCCTCCCTCAAACTAAGCTTTGAAGGAAAAGTTTAAGAACAGTTCAAATGTCACTGTGTGCAACGCAGAATGACACCGATAGCCAGGGGCTACAGTGCTACGGTACCCGAGGATGTTTTAAGAGGAAGGGGAGGGGAACAAATATTCCATTGTACAGGTAAATGTCTAGGATTTTGGTTCGTGGCATGGGAGGGCTACACTATCTCATAATTTTAGGAAAAAATATTAAATAAATCAAATCATTTTCAGAGCGTATTCAGAGCACATTTTCGTTGACAGATTTCCTGAGTTACAGCAAAAAATTAAACTTTTAAATGACCTTCTCTTAGAAAAGTCGCGCTTGTTAATTGAAGCGCGGTGGCGAAATCTGTTGTATTGCTTTACATATAAGGTTTTCTGGCTTGCAGTTACTTTATAAAACGATTTACTGCCTTCTCTTGTCATTCGGAATATGCAGATATACGTGCTTTGAAGCAAGTTCATTAAAACGCTTATGTCTTCAGTATGATAGGAATAATATTTTAATTCTACGCAACGTGCAGCACATATTTTCGGGACTGGCAATACTCACTGGCATGCAAAAAAGTTTAAACCGCAATCTTCGAATTGTAGAATAGAGAACACTGTCGCACACAGTTGTTCTGCTACAAAACTCTGGAAGACGTCCATTATTTCCTTGCAACTTTTACATTGAGCTGTGCACAATGAAAACTTCGCTTCCAGATGGTTTTCTCTATCGTTTTTATTTACTGAAAAGAAACAAAACAGCTTGTGGCTGCCCAAAATCCTAAGTTTTCTTCGGCTGTACCATATATCTACGGCCAAACTCTTTAATTATATTTTGTATGAATGATTTCACTTGAGAAATGTGATTTCAGAACTTTGGCAACATCTTTTTGATAGAGTTTTTAACGCTGATACTCTTACATTTTTAGCAGTACTTACACGCAGGTACATTTCAGTGCAAATTTTGCTGTTTGTTGGCACGAGGGACAATAATATTGAAACATGATTTGTGTGAAGTTTTCTCAGCTTCAACGAATAGAGTACCAAATGTTTCAACAGCTCTCAAATTATTTCTTTTCTCTCTCGAAACCCTAATTTTCTCTTCGATAGCATAAAGCAGTGAACGCCTGTATAGCTTTTAGTTCTGGAGAAACGGGATGAGTGATAAAACTTCACTTCAAACTTGTAAATGTCACAATAAATGTCAGATCACTGAATAGCAAGAGAACGTTAACAACTGTCTGCCTTTCTTTCCATTTAGAAATAATCTGTAGTCCTTCTGCTAACCGGCAACGAACATTGATCTTTAACATTGCAGTATGGCGTTCGACCTAACAAGTCTTGCACAGTTTCGTTGTTCTCCAAGTCATAAAATAAAAAAAAAATTATTTTGTTTTAAAAATGCAGTAAAGATGTAAATTACTTTAAATATTATTCCAGCTCTATTACTGATGATTTAAACAGTTGGAGACGTTAATATCGACAATTATAATTTATATATGATTGTAGTAGAGACAATGAACTACTTGATCACTTCCTTCTGAATTTCTTGGATAGTACCAAGAGTTCTGAAGCTACCTTCGTGCATCCACCTGTTGTGGTTCTAACAACCAGTTAGATTTAAATGAATACTGTCTCGTACTGAGATCAACTTAACCTACACCATTTAGTGGTTTTTAGCTGCTCACCCTCTTATTGTTCACGCTCCTCTTGTTGACATTGACTCCGTGAGAATAATGATAATCACCCTCGTTTCCTCGAATCAATAAATACTATTATATCATCTCTTATCAGACTGTTATGTATATACCTCAGAGTTACAGACAGTTGAGAAATGTGTGGCACATTTATCATTCACCCGCACGACCATTGGGGACGTAAAGATTATAATTTTTTTTCATAGAAATTTAAATCTTATCCGTGTTTACCGTAATTAATTTCCGATGCAGTTTTCTGGATGTTTTACACAAAATAAGTCTTGAATGAATTAAATCCTCAAATAAGTAAATAAATATTAATAAACCATCCCCTTTGTCTTTTCTTTACATTGTAAAATTCTTTTCAGGAAAGCAATAATTTCATTATACGATTTGTGAATTAGTTATGCTTAAATAATTAAGATGTTATTCCTGCATTGTACATTATGAATCAAAAGGTTCTTTCTAAATGTTAATTCTATTCAAGATGGCGAGAAAGTTCTAGCCTCGAGGTGAGAGGGAGTATTGCTTGTATTTCATACAAGTAATTACATACAAGTAGAGTCACACGTGTGTGCTCTGTTAGGAGACGTTCCTTTCTCTATCGCCACTATTCAAGGGCTGTCCTTAATAACTAATTATATTAATTACAAGTTATTTGCAGACAGAATGACGATGTAACTAAAATTAAAAAAAAATTAATCTGTATGTATGTGAGTAATGTATACGTGTTTGCGTGTGTGTACATACGTGTACATACCGACAGTCTTCAAATTTTTATTTTTAAATTTGTTAAATTTTAGAACGTATATTTTAATGTCAAGAAATACTGCGCCAAAAATATATTTTTCTCGAACTCTCAGGGGAGGGTGTGGTTACTCTCTCCACCCCCCCTCCTTAAATACGCCACTGTTCTGCATTGTGTTGTAGTGTTTTCATGTAAAAAAAGTTTTTTTTTATTTCGAGCTGTCGCCAAGAGATAGCAAATGGATTCCATTGGCTGTCGCCTCATAACCGAAGTATCGCATACTGTATTTGTGTACATCACAACTCTTTATTTGTCTATGCTTTGCGCCGTGCTGTAGTGATTTTGCACTCCAAGATGCAGTGGCGTAGCCAGAAATTTCTCATGGGAGGGTTTACACTCACCGAAGGGAAGTGACGGACTTTAAAGTAACATTAGTGCTGCTGACACGTGTAAGTTATGACAAATACTAGGAGGGACATTACGTCACAATTTAATAAAGTGCATGATAATTTATGTAAATCATAGTGTTAATGGATTTATAATAACTTTCATATTAATTGCATAACCAGAGGTAGAGGGGGGAGAGGGTGGGTGAGAGTTAGAACCTTCCCCTCCATTTCTCCCACCCCTGGCTCCGCCACTGAAG
The DNA here is from genome assembly GCA_002778355.1 of Clitarchus hookeri. Classification (NCBI taxonomy): domain Eukaryota; kingdom Metazoa; phylum Arthropoda; class Insecta; order Phasmatodea; family Phasmatidae; genus Clitarchus; species Clitarchus hookeri. Next base: position 28,156 of record NQII01009133.1, read on the forward strand.
ATACGTCGTGACGTCACTGAGTGCAGCGTGTCATCTGCCAGTGGTGGCTTCAAAGGACCGAGGCTCGGAAACGAAGGACGACGGCCTGGTCCTTCTAGTTAGAGGACTCGTCCACGAAGTGCGTTCGTAGATAGTCCTCGGCCCCGTCAAGGGGGCGCGTGCAGATTCACCTCTGTACGGTGATGTTGACAGGTGAGGTGGTATCCACGCCAACCCACACCACCATTGGAAGGAGCGTAGTCTCCTCATATTGGATTGCATTCAACTGCAGCCAATGAACGCACAGCAGTGCCTCACAAAGACTGGTGACGATCCATGACAGGGACTTGGCCTCTGCACTCNCTGCAGCCAATGAACGCACAGCAGTGCCTCACAAAGACTGGTGACGATCCATGACAGGGACTTGGCCTCTGCACTCAGCATCCTTGGACTTACTCTAACTCTGCCTGAGGTGGCTTCTGAACGCCTGGAAGTATTCAGTGTGTAGGACGCTGATGTGCCATGCTCTGGCAGTTGTCTCCTACAGAACCTGAGGCATCTGGAGCAGAAACCTCGCTTGCCCCCACGCTGTGCGTGGTACAGAACAACTGTCTCTACACTCATCATGGGTAAGTATCTAATAAAGACATATGAACACAAGATAGAGATCGATTCAACTTTAACTGTGGGCGACTTCGTGGTGGAGGGGGGGGGGCTTCTATGGGCGGCGATTTGATACTTAACTCTGCTGGTATGTTGTCTGCTGTGGAGGAGATCCGGCGATGTGGGCGGCCTTGGAAAAGGCCCGCGTTTGGTGCCGTCTCCCCTGGACTGCTGTTCTGGGTTCGTTCTGATGTCCTCTCGCGATTTCTTGACGTAACTCTTCTCTCTGCTCGGTGATAATTAACTGGGTCCATCTTCTCTCATAAATTGGCTTATATGCTCTCCAGCCTCTCTCCTGCCTCTCTCCTTAATTGTCGGCACGTGTCTATCATGTTGGGGGAGGGGGGAGGTGGTGGTCTGAAGTACAAAGCTCTTCAACCACGTGCCATGGTTCGTGAAGGTT
>NQII01009133.1:29219-40567 GCA_002778355.1 Clitarchus hookeri
GGGATGATCCTTATAGCAGTCGCTGGGACAAGTACTTTGTCAGACGTACATCGGCGTCAAACTCTATGGTGGGATGATCCTTATAGCAGTCGCTGGGACAAGTACTTTGTCAGACGTACATCGGCGCCAAACTCTATGGCGGGATGATCCTTATAGCAGTCGCTGGGACAAGTACNCGATATGCCAGCTCTAACTCGGCACAACCTTGACACGTGTAACTGCGATCCGTTCTGGCTGTCCACGTGCCTCGTTACACGTGTCAACTGGTAGGCGCTCACGAAGGGGGTCAGCGAGGCTTCTACTCCAAAATGTGTTACACGACAAACACAAGGTAGAGATCGATTCATCTTCGACAGCCTACCTTATAGCAGTCACTGGGACAAGTACTTTGTCAGACGTAAATCGGCGCCAAACTCTATGGCGGGATGATCCTTATAGCTACGGTCTTAGTAATAGAATTATTTTGTCCCAATTAACTAAATGAAATTTTAATTTTGAGGGTTTTTGTGTCAAAAAAGTATTAATGTTATGGAGTATCATGTAAATTATCAATATGTTTATTTATCGTTCATCCCTTTTGTACTTTAAAGCATCAGTGTTTATTACGCATAATCAGGCAAATGTAGGTAGAGTAGAATGAGTAATAATACTATCTCGTGCACTGTATTTTAATATGTGCAGAGGTATTTCTTCATCTCTTGTGACGTCTTTGGCGAGATTTGGAAATTCCAAATTTAAATTTTAAGTTCTGGCGAATTGCGTGCTTTAAAGTGCACAATGTTTATATATATGTATATATATATATTATTTTTTTTTCAAATAAGTGTTTCAATATATTTTTATGCATTTTTAGGTAACTTCAATCAACACAGAGGTGATAGTGATTTTGCCTGGTGCTTAAGAACAATCCAATAATATATATCATTAAACTTTACTGAAAAAACCGGCACAAACTAATTTAAAGCATTAGAGGCATTATGGCCTCTTTACAAAAGTACGATTTCAATATATATTATTATGGTCTCTTTATCAGTATATACTACGCTAACAAAAAAAACTTTAGAAATATCTGTGGTTTTGATGCAATTAGAAATATTGTGTGTGTGGAGCTTTCTTACGAATATAAAAATTTTTATTTAACTGCTATTATATTATCCAAACAAAAATGTAATGTATTTAATTTTGGTTATTACAGTTTTATGACACTGCAACGCGTTAAAAAGGTTTAAGCTGTGTGTTCAAATGCAAGTTTGTATTAATATTATATGTTGTGCCTCCCATTAAATGGCTAATAACAATTCTGCATTTCCGTTTAATTGTCACTTATTTTAATGTTATTTCTTTGTCTGTAGGTTAATGGTGATGTACAGTACACGCACTTGGATCCTGTGGAAAATAGCGAAAAGCTAACTGTGTCAAGAATCAACGAACTTGCACATTCCAGCACACTTCAGTCTTTAAAAGATGTTCTCATCTCAACTGGAACTTCCATCGGCCTCACCTTCAAAATATTTTGGATTAGCTATAGGTAAACCAGTACACATTTTCCAAATGTTACAATTAAAAGTAGCCCTATGTAAATAATACAGTTTTCAGATAGATAGTGTAACCAGGAAGGGTATAATTCAAAATTGCTGGACACCAAAATATTAACACAAAATTCAAACAATCATGATTTCGTGAACTGAAGTTCCAGTTAAAGAGGAAATGGTTGGTCTAGTCTCCAGAGTAGAAGTGTCTAATTAAAGTATTACAGCTAATTGCCACTTCGTATTACAGCTAATTGCCACTATGTATCACAGCTAATTGCCACTACGTGTTAAAGCTGATTTCCACTACTGTTGTATATCAGACTTCTCATGCAGGTAAATTGGTGAAAGTTACATTCAGGGATTCGAAGGATGCAAATGCTGAATTCAAGAAATACAGTTAGACACTGTATCATGCAAAATGTATGGCAAAAGCTGTCAAACGTCTGTCTTCTTACACGGGTACGAAAAAAATGATACGCAGTTGTTGGTCTTGCCAGGGAACTTCAGTAACAGATTGAAAGGAAGCGAGAATGACTTAAATATAAAATTAAGTCGACAGTCTTAAGGAACCATTACGAATCAGAACCCCTTGATTTAAAAAAAAAAAACCTCCCAGAAAGGTGGCTATTTTAGGAGAACACCTATAACGGGAGAATGAAATGCCACATATAAATACTAACTGGCAGTTACAGAACGAAATAATTTCTTGCCTGAAATTGGGCGTAAGGTAGCTGTGATCGGAGTGAACAGTTTGGTTTTCTTTTGTTCATATTCGTAGGACGTAAGCCTTAAAATTACAAGCAATTACCGTAATCCTAAAAGACATCAGTTCTATCATAAAAAATATTTTTTATAGTTACATATCTAGTTAACAAAATTACATCTTCCAAAGGGCAGATACATAAGGATAATTCGGGCAACAATGCGAAAAGTATCTTGAATAGATGTGCCACTACAATAGATAATTGGTATGACGATTTTAGGTGAAATGCAATTATTATTTTTTATTCTTTGCAAACACATGCCAATTTGAGGTGTGGTTTTGATTTCGTAATTATAATTTAGCTAACTTTCCGAATAAAATATCTGTGGAAACAGTTATGAGTCAGGAGACATTCAGGCGTCTTAAAGGACACTCTTCGACGTCGACAACCTGGTCTTCTTGCACGACGAGGGGAGTTGTTGCACGAAAATGTCAGGACTCGTGTCTCACGATCCACAACAGCCTTACTGCACACCTGGTGATGGTAATGTGTTTGTTCCCCATTGACCGTACAGCGTGGGTTTGGCATATTCGGACATTCATCTGTTTGACAAGATGAAGAAACATCTACGGGGCAGGATGTTTTCCAGCGACGACGAAGTGAAAATAAAGTGGTTAAATGGTTTATTGAGCAGGACGCCACTTTCTATCGCCAGGGAATGGAAAACTTTATTATACGCAATGACAAATGCTTAAATAAATTTGTTGATTATGTCGGACTATAAACTAACGGTGCTGTAACAAAAAGATGTTTTGTGTCTAGACCTATATTTACCGTCAACCTGCAAGGAAAATAAGGAAACTTATTTTCTGATTTTTAAATGTTACTTTTGCAAATAGGTGTGCAATGAAGCGGAGGGCCGCCATTTTGAGCACCTGTTTGAGGTTAACGTATGAAAATGTTTAACAGGCTGTCAATAAAGTACTGCAACCTACGTCTACCAACTTGTTGTGTGCAGTGCACAAAGTGAGGTTTTCCATTCCCTGGCGATGGAAAGTAGCGTCCTGCTCTTATTAAGCCTTTTCACCACTTCGTCATCACCGCTTAAATAAATTTGGTGATTAAGTACAATAATAAAGTAATGGTGACGAAATCCGCGTTTATGTGTGCGCTCTCACGCCATAAGTGGGAGTAAAAAATGGAAGAGCAATATCAGATTAGCACTCCGGTTTACGATGCCAAGCGGTAAGCCGCCTAGATTCACCAGCCTACTGCATCTCTATGCGCCTTCAACATTCTAGAAGTGTGGGCAGTGTGCTCGTTCTCGAATGTTCACTCTAGATTTTCCGCGGTGACGATGGAGGACAAAGTGACAAAGTTTCTTGTTAATAACAGAAGGTTGGTCTTTTTAGTACGGAATCGAGATTTTTAACCAAAAAAAGATTATCATTAAAGCAATTTCAAAATAGTCGGAAAACAGCGTTTTTAATGTAGTATGTCTAGAGTTATAAATTTTCCAACAATGTTGAGCACCAGGACTCTTCATTAACACTTTACTTCCTTTACTGTTCGGTCAGAAATGATCCACGTTTAATAATGAATGCGTAATCCTCAGAGAACTGACAAACTACATCACTGATTTGACTGGCATGGGATGCACGTATGTCACAGGATAATTGCAACAAACTTCAAGGAGTGATAGGTAATGTAATGAGAAACAACTTTAGTCAGAGAACGGATGTCCGGAAATGCTCCGTTGAGACGCCAGGCGGAGGCGTTTCCACGCGCCTGGGAGGTAGGCACTCCCCGCTGCTCGTCTCACATGTTGCTGTTGATCGTGCAGCCGTCTGTAGATAGTGAACGTGAGGCCCGGTTACAGAGCCTTACCTCTGTCCCGAAGAGGTAGGCAGTATCAAAAGCACTGATAGCCGCATTGGACCGTATGTGTTGTGCGCAGTTCGTTACGTCCTTCCCTCTCCACATCCCGTTACACAACCCTGCGTCGTTGTCGCTGTGTGAGTCGAAACAGTTGTTATGTGTTCACCGTGACTGCGCTTCATACACCAAGACTAGTCACGGACGCTTATTAATCGTCAGAACTGGCGGATATGCATATGCTATACGGTGAAGATGGAGGCTGTGGGCTCGTAGTGGCACGTTGTGATCAGGAACGCTCCCCCAGCAGACGGCAGCCATATCACACACTGTTCCAGAGACCACATCAGCGACTGCGCGAGTATGGGACCTTCCATACACTGCTTGAGGACGTCGGGGATAGAGGTGTTAGCACGCTGCATTTTAAAGAGGAAGTACTGGAGAGAGTTGAGGCGGACCCGTTCTCAAGCACACCTCTGTGTGGAGAGTGCTCCGTCAGCTGACCTCAAACCCCGTATGCAGTTCGCACAGTGGTTTATGCAGCAGTGTATCCGTCGTGTACACCAACACCTCACCAACACGTCTGGTGTTAAGAGGATCGAGAGAGGCGGCCCAGTGACATGGCCACCACGGTCACCTGACCTCACGCAAGACGATTTCTTCCTGTGGGGCCACATTAAGAGTTGTGTGTAGTCTACGCCTGTGGATAACCGCAAAGTTCTCGTAGAACGAATACAGGTGACATGCTAGGCATTTATATCTACTCCTAGCATCTTAGTGTCCGCCAGGCAATGCACCGGCGTTGCAAAGGTGTGCAATAAAGTGGAGGGCCGCCATTTTGAGCACCTGTTTGAGGTTAAGGTATGAAAAAGTTTAAAAGGCGGCCAATGAAGTACTGCAACCAACGTCTGCCAACTTGTCGGGTAAAGTGCTAAATGCCAACCTTCCAGGCGTTAGATGTGTTGTACACATATGCCTAGCGTCTCTGGGTATCTGTTCTCTGACAGAAGTTGTTCCTCATTACATTACCTATCACGCCTAGATTGTTTTCGCAATAATCTTGTGACCACTTGTTTTTAAATACTGCTGATAGACTGCTGTCCGCCAACCGGTAAAGGAAGAAATGACTAGGAATCAGGCGCGTGGGGAGGGGGGAGAGGACTTAAATCATGTATATTCTAAACTACTGTGCGCACACACGAGTGTATGTCTACCAGGAGCTTGCCCATGTAATAGATAGTAGATTCCTGCAACCAGGACAGAAAACGCTAATTACTCAGCTAAGAGACTCTTAAAAATGTCACCTACAAAAGTTTTGTACCAAAACATAATACAACTTACACCTTCAGAAATTATAGGACAGATCAACACATATGGACCATTCACGGTTACTTACAACTTTTCTGAAGCACTGCTGAAGTTATACTTTCAGTCTATTCCTCCGCGTCATGCCAACAAAGTTTAAATAATGAGAATTACACCAGAGGTACAGCGCACCGCATTCGCGAGCACTCTATTTAATAATACTTTGAATGAGAACTACTACTTAATAGGCATTACCGACAAGCCTATTTTTTCCCTTTTTTATTCTAAAAATTATAAATGAGGTGATATAATTTGTAGATAAATTATAGCTAAATGTTCCATTTAACCAATAAATTAATCCTTTTATATTAACATAAATATAAAACGCTTCTGATACACGATAGTTTTAGGAAATTACGAAACGCGCCATACGCGGGGTAAATTTTCAAAAGTTTATTAAAAAAGTGTGAAGTTATTGCGATTATATTATAGTTGCTCTTGTACACAGACGAGCTTTATTATTAAGACTACTCGCTGATATCCATAGAAACTGCCGAGTGCAAAGTGGACAACGTCTACAAAGCTTGGTTACACAGAACGTAATTAAACAACTATCTGGGTTGTTGCGAAGGCTATCTGGAGCCATGTAGACTACACGACATCCGACGGCTTCTGAAGGACGCATGGCAGACGACCCACACAGCGAACATGATACCCACGTGCCCCCAAAACCGCTCTAATCTGTACAAGTCTGGGGAATTAGGGGACCGTGAAAGGAGTTTGAAGTTTGAACAGTGTGACGAGCCGCAATGGTGTAGTGGTTAGACTACTTGCCTCCCACCTAGGCGAACCGGATTCGATTCCCGTCGGGGTCGCTCCCGAATTTTCGCATGTGGGTATCATGCCAGACCATGGTCGGTGGGTTTTCTCGGGGATCTCCCGTTTCCCCCGCCCTTGCATCCCGGCGCTGCTCCACACTCACCTCACCGGCTCTCAAGACCTTGATGCTAAGAGCCGCTCTAATCTCTGCACTCCACTCTAACTGTGCAACGTGTTTAATTCTATTGTTGGAATATCCCGTCCACCTCAGGGAAACGGTCAACACGTATGAGGGCGCATGATCTCCAAAAAGAAGTAGATAGGAAGAGTGGTTGAAAGTGCCGCCCAGTGCTAACACTACAATCAAACAAGGGAAAGAAAACATTCTCCAGACCACAATGCTTACGCAACGTGCTTGTGTTATTCCAACAGTCGTTGTGAGAAGGCAATACGAGGAACAATTCAATTGTCGTATTAACGCGCAGGACTGAAGCGACTCTGCTGCCGGGTAACAGTCGTCAGCATTTGTGTGCGTCCAGCCAACACAGGTGAAACATCCGGTAGGAGGAAAACCCGCGGGGCTGTCTGTTAGGCTAAGGCTGTTAGGTGGGACTACCCAGGCATAATGATTAGCTGGTAAACAGCAACAACGGGAGTTGGCTGTCGACGCGGCGGTTCCCGCTCGTGCAGTGAAGGCGCGGGGTCGAGCCGGGTTTCGCACCCAGGACCCCCGCGCCACTTTCTGTGACAGTGCGGAGCAGGCAAGCCAACCTCTACATGTGTTCAAGCCGCGAGCCTAAACCTATACCTCCTCAGGGAAAATAGCGTTAGACTCGCGCCCATTATCACGGCAGGCTTCTGCTATTTTAGCTCTCTTGTTTCATTATTCTATATGCCAAAAAAAAGTTGTTCTGCTAGTACACTGTCCAAAATCATCTTCATTGTTGCTTCAAATCTCATTTCTACTGCTTTTATCATTTCGGTTTTTCACGGTGTTGAAAAGGCTACAATTTTTATCTACAATTTTAGACTATTACACATATAATCGTTGTGATATTAGATAAAAGTTTGACAATGGAGGAGAATTACTTTTCAGATATAACAAAACGAGCCAACGCAATTTTTCAAATTTATTTTCTTACAAATTTAAAAAAATGAAAAAAATTAATGCTTTCGGCCTCATCTCAAAATAATTTTCGAGGTTATTTGACTGCGATAAGGAATATTATTTTTGGAAATGTGCTACGCTGTTCGCCCGTATTTCAGTTTTAACTTTTGAGGTAAAATTTAAAGTCGAAACAGCTCAAAGTTGAATCCCTACCTCAGTTGAACCAAGATTCAAATCTCAAACAAACTACAACATACCACTCCCGTGACTTCAATAAACACTTTAGCTGAAGCCAAACTTTATGTTAAAATATTTTTTTTAAATCTTGTACAAATCTATATTTTAATTTTAAATTCTCATTTCTGCGCAAGTAAGATATAATGATTAATGTAACTTTTCATGAAAATGTTATCGTCAATGTCAGGTCAGGAAATCATAAAATATCCTTAAAATATAAAAAAAAAAAAAGTTGACACATTCTTGGGTACGAACAAAGACAACCGCATTAAACTTAATTTATAGATAACCTACATTCCTCAGAATTCAATGCGATAGTCGTTATTAGAGTGAAATTGCGCACTTGACCAGTACAAGTCTCTGAAGGCAGAGGTCACTTCGAAACGTGAAGAGTGGACATACCTGAAAATAATAACAGACTGTTGACTTCTCTAACCGTATTGTGAGTGATCAGTGTGTGCAAATATTTCTGGGCGTCAAACGTGGACATTTGCTACCGAGACTTTAATACTTGAGTGACGATGTCAGTTGAATATACTTCCCACTGCTTGTCACAATATCCTGTGCATAGACTGGAGGTGATATCAGCATACTCATGAAAGCAAATCTGCCACACTCTAAAAAAAATTTAAAAATATACGGAGTAATTTTATATATATATATATATATATATACCAAACTTTGTAAAAAATATATTATTATTATTATTTGAAACATAGCTTCTTTGTAACGTCGCAAGAGCCGTATCTGTAATATATCTAAAAAAAATTTTTAATGACCAGGAATATTTTTGAGTTGCGAAGACAATGTATGTGATACTGATATAGCTTGAAACAAGCGAATGCACAGAGAAGATAAGCTCATGCGGTCACGCTGCTATAGGTTATTTTTATAACCAAACGAACTCACTTTAATGATAGTTTGTTCGTTTGCAGTGCAACTAAGTGTTATCCCGACATAAATTTATAAAAAAAAAAAAACAATATAATATTCAATTACACCTGTAGACTTAGGGCTTATATCCCTCTGAAGTGCAGTAAGGCCGGGTTTATGAATTAAGCAAGAAACGCAAAGACCCAAACAGTCGAACGCGCGTATTTCAAAGTTACAGTTTATAAGCTACGTAGGACTTACGAACGCAACGCAAAAGTTGGTCAACTTCCAACTTCTTACGTTTTGGCTTGCGTTTTGCGCCTTCTAAATTGGCAGTGATCAATTGCAAAAATCATTTTACACGCTTACAGAACGCTGTGATTTTCAGTTATTATTATATTATTTGCTTTTACGATGAATTTATACGTGCATTTATGCTTTGAATCATAAACAAAGCTTATAATTACGGGTTTAAATATTTTAGTATACTACTGTAAAACAATTTTGAGGTAAAGAGTGAGTGAAGAGATTTTGGCTGCTCTTAACAACAAGGTCTTGAGAGCCGATGAGGGTGAAGTGAGGTGGGTATGAAGCAGCGCCGGAATGAAAAGCGGAGGAAACGGGAGTTTCCCGAGAAAACTCGCCGACCAACGACATCGTCCGGCACGATTCCCACATACAAAAATCCGGAGTGACCCGGCCTGGGATTGAACCCGGGCATTTGAGGTAAAATTCCCTTACATGTAAGGAAAGCAAATTACACTTACTTGTAAGGTAAAAATTACCTCTTAAATGTAGAGTAAATTTCTGTAACAAGTAAAGTACTATTCCTTAATGGTTTTGTTTCTTCCTCCCGTCCTCCCTGCACGCTGTTGAGACGAGGAGTTCCACACGTTGTAAGGTAATGTTCCCATCCATGTATGGGATTTTCCAAGAAATGTATCTGAATTTTACTTCCAGAATGCGGTAATTCCAAATTACACGTAAGGAAAACTGTGTTTCCCACAGGAGTTTGCGAATATTACCTTACACTTGTCGGCTAATTTTTCCTTTATTTTTTACAGTAGCTCNAACAGTCGTCAGCATTTGTGTGCGTCCAGCCAACACAGGTGAAACATCCGGTAGGAGGAAAACCCGCGGGGCTGTCTGTTAGGCTAAGGCTGTTAGGTGAGACTACCCAGGAACAATGATTAGCTGGTAAACAGCAACAACGGGAGTTGGCTGTCGACGCGGCGGTTCCCGCTCGTGCAGTGAAGGCGCGGGGTCGAGCCGGGTTTCGCACCCAGGACCCCCGCGCCACTTTCTGTGACAGTGCGGAGCAGGNGCGGCGGTTCCCGCTCGTGCAGTGAAGGCGCGGGGTCGAGCCGGATTTCGCACCCAGGACCCCCGCGCCACTTTCTGTGACAGTGCGGAGCAGGCAGGCCAACCTCTACATGTGTTCAAGCCGCGAGGCTAAACCTATACCTCCTCAGGGAAAATAGCGTTAGACTCGCACCCATTATCACGGCAGGCTTCTGCTATTTTAACTCTCTTGTTTCATTATTCTATATGCCAAAAAAAAAATTGTTCTGCTAGTACACTGTCCAAAATCATCTTCATTGTTGCTTCAAATCTCATTTCTACTGCTTTTATCATCTCGGTGTTTCGCGGTGTTGAAAAGGCTACAATTTTTATCTACAATTTTAGACTATTACACATATAATCGTTGTGATATTAGATAAAAGTTTGACAATGGAGGAGAATTACTTTTCAGATATAACAAAACGAGCCAACGCAATTTTCAAATTTATTTTCGTACAAATTAAAAAAATTGAAAAAAATTAATGCTTTCGGCTTCATCTCAAAATAATTTTCGAGGTTATTAGACTGCGATAAAGAATATTATTTTTGGAAATGTGCTATGCTGTTCGCCGGTATTTCAGTTTTAACTTTTGAGGTAAAATTTAAAGTCGAAACAGCTCAAAGTTAAATCCCTACCTTGACTAATGTGTTTGAGGGAGGCCTATCGCGATACTTACACGTAACGTTGACGTGACAGAAAAGCTTGTTGTGTCAAAGGCTAGCTTTTGCGTGATACGTGATACGTGACTTTGCACCACGTGATCTCGCTGGCCGATCACAATAGGGACGATGTTGTGTTATCTTTGCTTTTCAACGGTTTGCTTTTATTTTCTTTAGTCGTTTACTTACGTTTTTACTTAATGCACCGCATATATTATGTATAATTACCTCCCAGAAATAAGGACGAAGGAGCAATGAAAATTTGGCAAAAACAATTTTTTTTATTCGTAAATATTTAGGGAGCTTTACATTGCCCCAGTGCACTAATTATGTTTCTTTGGAAGGCCAACTTCATGAAACAAAGTTTAATTTTTTCTGTAGATCAAAAGTTTACTACGATTTATTTCCATTTACATGAAAATCATGTCTATATCGCCCCGGGAATATTTCGTTCTGGAGATTATGGCGATCTCCTAGTTGTTTTTAGAGTTTGTATAAATCGCCATACTCTCGCAACCTGTTCTAACAACATCAATATTAAGACAAAAATAAGCCCGTATAAATTGAATGTTCACAGTTTTCTATTTGAAAAGCTGCAATACTTATCCCCGACACTGTTTATTCTGTACGAAAATGTTGCGTACCACGTTTTAATTACTCGTGAAAGTTGAGCGCTAGGCGTGTTGGGTGTAACGTGAAGTGATCTTAATCCCGGCCTGGATGTGCGGCAGGATATCGCACTGGGCGATAATCACTCCCCAGAGCAGGTTGGTTAGCTCCATGTCTCAGGATGAGCCTAGTCTTCTTCTGATCGCGAGCGGCATTACACTCACAGCTCTTGCACTTCAGCGGCTAAGTTCTCCATCACCGTGGCCAGAAACACAATGGCTTCTA
>NQII01009133.1:40575-56195 GCA_002778355.1 Clitarchus hookeri
CCCCCCCCATCCACTGCCTCACCAAGCATATTAGAATTATATTTTCATTATGGTTTTTTCGAGGCAATTACAAAATAAATTTCTTTCCCATTTTCAATCAAGCAAGTTGAAACACAGGCCTAAAAATGTAATATTACAAATACTACACTTACAGCAATTTTTACAGGCAAACTTCCTAAACCACTACAACCAAAATACAGCGTAGGGAGACTTGTTATTTACAGACCGAAGGGAAATGGTCGAAATACAGGTTCGATCCTCATCTACAGATCGTTTAATATCAAGAAGGACTTTTGCCTATCCTGTCCCCTCCATCCCTTCACTTTTGGAGAAGCGGTTAGAGTACTTGCCTTCCACCAAGGTATACCAGGTTTGATTCCGTGCGGGATCGCTTACCGAATTTCACACATGGGAATCGTTCCGAACAATGCCGCTTGCAGGTGGGTTATCTCGGGGATGTCCCGCTTCCCCCACTCTTGCATTCCGGCGCTGCTCTATGCTCAACTCGCTTCATCCTCATCGGTTCTCAAGACAAGCAAATCTCACCTTCTGCCCTCGCCANGGCGCTGCTCTATGCTCAACTCGCTTCATCCTCATCGGTTCTCAAGACAAGCAAATCTCACCTTCTGCCCTCGCCAATGCTCACACATTCAGCGATTCTCAATCATTGTTCAGCTTACCATGACACGAAGCCCATTCATGGTTACTTCCAACTTCCCTGAAGCCCTGCTATTCCTCTTCCTCACGCAAACCAAGCTCAACCAAGTCTAGAAAACTACACCAAAGGAACAACGCACCGCATTCTTGCTCACTCAGTTCAATCATATTTGGCATGATTATAACTTCTTACCAGGAATCACCAACACACATGTTTTCTCGCTCTATTTATTCATATTAATTATAAGTAAAATATTATTATTTTAGGTAAATTTTATCTTAAAGTTTAATTTAACCAAAAGTAAGATACGTTTATGTTAACATAANAAATATTATTATTTTAGGTAAATTTTATCTTAAAGTTTAATTTAACCAAAAGTAAGATACGTTTATGTTAACATAATTCTCGTAATATATGACATTTAGGAAACAACCAAAAACGTAATGCATGGCGTATATTTTCGAAAGTTTGATTCAAAACGTGTGAATGAGTGAAGAGATTTGAGTATGGAGCAGCGCCTGAATGCAGAGGTGGGGGAAGCGGGAGATCCCCGAGAAAACCCGCCGACCAGTGGCATCGTCTGGCACGATTCCCACATGTGAAAATCGGGGGGCGTGCCAACCGTGAATCAAACCCAGTTTGCCTAGGTGGGAGGCGAGTGGTCTAACCACTACACCACTGCGGNATACAGTAAACAGACATGCGTGAAAAAAAGAAAAACACGTTCATTAAAAAGCATTACGGAAATTTTTTTTTGTACTTGTTTGGTATTTTAATTTTGCAATGTTGGAGACGTCTTGAGTCGTGCGATGTTAATAAACGATCGTAATTATCTTACGTTGCGTCGTTGCGTTCTTACGTTTGTTGCGTGGTTTATAAACCAGGCTTAATTGTCTAAATCACTAACCTCAATCCTTCCCAAGAGGTGATATTACTATATTGTTATTCTTGCCCGAGTAAATAAAATAAAATCATACCACTTAAACAAGTTCAAAGCTTTCAAATTAAAGTGGTTATGTGATGCATAGCTTGCGTTGTAACACGAAGGATGCGAATTTGAGTTTCGATCTTCTCTCCTTAACGATGACTTAACGTTTTACGTAACTCGTAATGAGTTACACGTTCACATAAGCTGGCTACACCTTGACTAATGTGTTTGAGGGAGACCTATCACGATCCTTACACGTAACGTTGACGTGACAGAAAAGCTTGTTGTGTCACAGGCTAGCTTTTGCGTGATACGTGATACGTGACTCTGCACCACGTGATCTCGCTGGCCGATCACTATAGGGACGATGTTGTGTTATCTTTGGTTTATAACGGTTTGCTTTTATTTTCTTTAATCGTTTACTTACGTTTTTACTTAATGCACCGCATATATTATGTATAATTACCTCCCAGATATAAGGACGAAGGAGCAATGAAAATTTGGCAAGAACAATTTTTTTTATTCGTAAATATTTAGGGAGCTTTACATTGCCCCAGTGCACTAATTATATTTCTTTGGAAGGCCAACTTCATGAAACAAAGTTTAATTTTTTCTGTAGATCAAAAGTTTACTACGATTTATTTCCATTTACATGAAAATCATGTCTACATCGCCCCGGGAATATTTCGTTCTGGAGATTATGGCGATCTACTAGTTGTTTTTAGAGTTTGTGTAAATCGCCATACTTTCGCAACCTGCTCTAGCCACATCAATGTTAAGACACAAATAAGCCCGTATAAATTAAATGTTTACAGTTTCCTATTTGAAAAACTGCAATACTTATCCCTGATATTTATTATTCTGTACGAAAATGTTACGTACCACGTTTCAAGTACACGTGAAAGTTGAGCGCGATGCGTATTACGTGTAACGTGAAGTGATCGTAATCCCGGCCTGGATGTGCGGCAGGATATCGCACTGGGCGATAATCACTCCCCAGAGCAGGTTGGTTAGCTCCACGTCTCAGGATGAGCCTAGTCTTCTTCTGATCGCGAGCGGCATTACACTCACAGNCCCCCCCATTTTCAATCAAGCAAGTTGAAACACAGGCCTAAAATTGTAATATTACAAATACTACACTTACAGCAATTTTTACAGGCAAACTTCCTAAACCACTGCAACAAAAATACAGCGTAGGGAGACTTGTTATTTACAGACTGAGGGGAAATGGCCGAAATACAGGTTCGAGCCTCACCCACAGATCGTTTAATATGAAGAAGGACTTTTGCCTCTCCTGTCCCCTCCATCCCTTCACTATTGGAGAAGCGGTTAGAGTGCTCGCATTCCACCAAGGTAAACCGGGTTCAATAGCCGGCCAGTTCACTCCGGTTTTTCGCAAGTGGAAAACGTGCCGGACGATGCCGCTGGTAGGTGGGTTTTCTCGGGGATCTCCCGCTCCCCCCACCTCTGCATTCAGGCGCTGCTCTATGCTCAACTCGCTTCATCCTCATCGGTTCTCAAGACAAGCAAATCTCACCTTCTGCCCTCGCCAATGCTCACACATTCAGCGATTCTCAATCATTGTTCAGCTTACCATGACACGAAGCCCATTCATGGTTACTTCCAACTTCCCTGAAGCCCTGCTATTCCTCTTCCTCACGCAAACCAAGCTCAACCAAGTCTAGAAAACTACACCAAAGGAACAACGCACCGCATTCCTGCTCACTCAGTTCAATCATATTTGGCATGATTATAACTTCTTACCAGGAATCACCAACACACATGTTTTCTCGCTCTATTTATTCATATTAATTATAAGTAAAATATTATTATTTTAGGTAAATTTTATCTTAAAGTTTAATTTAACCAAAAGTAAGATACGTTTATGTTAACATAAGCATACAATTCTCGTAATATATGACATTTAGGAAACAACCAAAAACGTAATGCATGGGGTAAATTTTCGAAAGTTTGATTCAAAACGTGTGAATGAGTGAAGAGATTTGGGCGGCTCTTAACAACGAGGTCTTGAGAGCCGATGAAGGTGAAGCAATTTGAGTATGTAGCAGCGCCTGAATGCAGAGGTGGGGGAAGCGGGAGATCCCCGAGAAAACCCGCCGACCAGTGGCACCGTCCGGCACGATTCCCACATGTGAAAATCTGGGGGCGTGCCAACCGTGAATCAAACCCAGTTTGCCTAGGTGGGAGGCGAGTGGTCTAACCACTACACCACTGCGGCCCCTCAAAAAGTTTGAAGAAACCGTGAATAGAATATTGTGATCACCTGCTTATCACAATATCGTCAAATCCGCTACACCTGTGGCCACGGTGGCTGAGTGGTTAGACTGCTCGCCTCCCACGAAGGCGAACCGGGTTTAATATCCGGCCGGTTCACTCCGGATTTTCGCAAGTGGAAATCGTGCCGGACGATGCCGCTGGTCGGTGGGTTATCTCGGGGATCTCCCGCTTCCCCCGCCCTTGTACTCCGGCGCTGCTACATACTCACGTCACTTCACACTCGTCGGCCCTCAAGACCTCGCTGTAAAGAGCCTCTCAAATCTCTCCACTCACTGACTCCGCCACGCCTGGCTAGCGATGCTCATGCAACTGCAGCGGAGTGAGTGAGAATCACTCTCCAGGTCACGTCAACTCGCGTTCCACCGACTGCTGCTATGTCATGCAGAGGAACGCAAGTCGCAGTCGAGCGGTTGGCACACGGTGGGCCGCGACCCAGCTCCCCTCGTACTCCTGCATGCACTCCCCTACCTGCGCCGTACCGTACCTCCTTGGATCAATTCCGCGCACGTAGAGGACACGCTTTTCCCGCTCGCGGAGAAGCGCTCCCGAGGAGGCCACCTTCCGCGCTACGCTTTCGACACCACACCTCGCGCTTTTGTCACGATTCCAATTACTTAACGCTGCCCGCCACCCTTTGCGTTACGTCACTCACGCCGCCTTGCAGCACAACCTCTCTGCGCGTGGTCCCGCCTTAACTACCGCCGCGGGGCCCCACAGCGCCTCAGTCGTGTAAACACTGTCTGTGACTTGAGATGGCCGATAAATCGCATCTGACTATATTGTCACAGATATCTCCTTGCCACAGGTTATATATGCAACACTAGACTGCAGTTGAGGGACACCGATTATAGTCATCTGCGAATGTACCCACCATTGACTTACTCCACACCAACACACCTGTCAACGTCACATGGTCAACAGTGATAAACGTGTTCGTTTATAATCGCTATTCACGGTAAAGAGAGCACTTTCGAAAGCCTTCTCATTTGCAATAAAATAAATGATGGGCAATACTATAGAAGCTACCATCTTGAAAGGTGCTTTCAAAGGAGAAGATGTGCTTCTTCCCAGAATTCCATTTATTATATCACAAATTCCCCTTCTATTTAAAAGAACACAGTTTTCAGTCATATTGGTATTTGCAATGACAATAAATAAAGCTCAAGGGCAGTCATTGCAAATGTGCGGAATAGATTGAGAAACAGAATGTTTTTCGCACGGCCAATTGTATGTGTCGTGTTCTAGAGTAGGAAAACCACACAACTTATTCAAACGCGCGGAAGATGGTTAAACTAAAAACATTGTATACAAACAACTACTTACATAATAAAGATTTTTAAAATACATGGACTTCTTTTAATTAATTTCACGGAAATGAATAGAACCAAAGTTTTTTTATGCCACAGCAACGCGTGGCAGCGTTAGCTAGTAGCTAATATATTAGAAATTAAATTAAAATTTATTTTTTGTTGTACACCTTGGTGTTGGAAATAAATATCAGAGACATCCTGAAAAATAGGGGCACCCTCTCGCACTTGTTTATCTCCTCCTGGTAGTAGGAGCCAGACTCCAGTTCGGTGTATGGGATGTGAGGTCCATTGACATGAATCTCAAAGTATAGTTAAACTGGCAACAGGTATGATGGTTTTAGTATAGGTTGGCCGACTCGGTTGCTATTCAGACTTCGAAGAGTGAACAGTGGCTACGGAGAACGTGCTCTTCTTCGTCGATGAAAATATTCGGCAAAGTTATTTGTGTCGCTACTGCAAGAAGACCTTTTCTAAAAGCTGCGAATGCTCGTCGACACGAGACTGGTTTTCTACAAAATAGGAATCGTGTTATCTTATCACGTGAAAAGTGTTAATAACATTTTCGAGCGAGTGGTAGCTTAAAAAGACATATTGCAACACGCAAAACTATCTTTCCTGCACATGTCAATCAGTATTTGATGAGATTAATGAATGCTATTGGTAGGGAGATACGTGCAAAAGAAAGATTAGAACTGTCAACATAATTCAAGCCATCGTACACAACTGTGAAATAATGGATGCATCAGTCACATCACCTAGACATACATGCAACTACTGTAACATGACATTTGCATATGCCTGCAATGCGAAGAAACATATAAAGCATACATACAAGCAGAATCTGTGCCGCGCAGGCTATAGATGTAATATTTGTCAATGTTTGTTCACTCTTGCAAACAATTTAAGCATACACATGAAAAGTGCAAATACCTTGTTCCTCCACCTGCTGAGCCAAAAAAAACTGTGACGATCAGGTGCCAGCTGTATCGAGTATTGGTACACCCACATCACCAACTTCCAACCTTCATGCGAACAATATACACAATCATTCACCAATCTGGAGGAAACAATGTTGCTATTGAGGAAATATATTTAGTAAAAGTAGCAACGTATGGTGACATGAGATATGTGAAACACTGTGTGGTGGAGAGAGGTCAGGTGCCAGCTGTATCGAGTATTGGTACACCCACATCACCAACTTCCAACCTTCATGCGAACAATATACACAATCATTCACCAATCTGGAGGAAATAATGTTGCTATTGAGGAAATATATTTAGTAAAAGTAGCAACGTATGGTGACATGAAATATATGAAACACTGTGTGGTGGAGAGAGGTCAGGTTTATTGTTAAATTGTTTGTCAAGATTTGAAGCTACAATGAAAATGCTACTAAAAAGTTTTTAAGTGAAGGGAAAAAAATGTTGCAATAAACGCAGGAAAGTGTAAAATCTGAGGTGTAATACAGTGGTTTCGTTGTATATATGTATTTGTGAAATGAAAAAACTTGCAACTTCATGGCAGTGTAGTAAACTAGATACAATACCTAACTGAATTTATGTTTACAAAATGCATAACTAAAAACTTAAATCCCACTAAAGACACATTATGTTATATACATATATATATTTATAACATGTGAAATTGGTGGAATCGACTTTGTTTTTATTAGAATTTCGAAGAGTGAACATCATCTCGAGCGAAGATGGAAAATACTCCAGAACTCCAGAAAGCCATTTGTGCTGTTTCTCCAAGAGGTAATTGTCTAAATGCTGCCATGCGTGTTTACATGAGACTGATTATTCTATGAACATGAAGCAATCTACCTTTACATGTGAAAAGTGCAAGTCTCATTTGGACGACTTTATAACTAATGCAAAGTGAAATGGACTATCTCCGGTGCCAGCTGAGTATTGTACATTATTAAAGTTCAAACACCTGCTGCATTGGATACTGGTGCACTGTCGCCATCGACAACATCAGACCCAGGCGTGAACATTGGAAACAACTCTCCGCGGGTATCAATATATTCATGTTGCTACTGCGGCAGAACCTTTAGTAAAAGATACAGTACCCGTCAATAAGAGAAAACTGGACAATATTTGAAGAAGGCGAGATGGGTTTACTGAACTCATTGCTGTTATAAGTGTGATCGTGAGTTCTCATGCTATGAAGTAACAAACGATACAGACGAAGTGTGACGTGAAATACATCTCCATCACGCAAAAATATGTCGTGAGTCGCATGACAACCACGTAAATATATGTACATATAAAGCTCCTCCGCCTGTAAGTGTTGAAAGCCTACCAAATGATATTGGTTTCATAATAAAATAATATGTTTCTGCAGTCTAATGAAGACGATGCATGTTGCATCTAATTCGTCAGGCATGGTGCAAAATGTTTGTACATATCGTAAACTTATGAAGTAGAATATTATAGANAATATATTTAGTAAAAGTAGCAACGTATGGTGACATGAGATATGTGAAACACTGTGTGGTGGAGAGAGGTCAGGTTTATTGTTAAATTGTTTGTCACGATTTGAAGCTACAATGAAAATGCTACTAAAAAGTTTTTAAGTGAAGGGAAAAAAATGTTGCAATAAACGCAGGAAAGTGTAAAATCTGAGGTGTAATACAGTGGTTTCGTTGTATATATGTATTTGTGAAATGNAAGTGTAAAATCTGAGGTGTAATACAGTGGTTTCGTTGTATACATGTATGTGTGAAATTAAAAAACTTGCAGCTTCATGGCAGTGTAGTAAACTAGATACAATACCTAACTGAATTTATGTTTACAAAATGCATAACTAAAAACTTAAATCCCACTAAAGACACATTATATTATATACATATATATATTTATAACATGTGAAATTGGTGGAATCGACTTTGTTTTTATTAGAATTTCGAAGAGTGAACATCATCTCGAGCGAAGATGGAAAATACTCCAGAACTCCAGAAAGCCATTTGTGCTGTTTCTCCAAGACGTAATTGCCTAAATGCTGCCATGCGTGTTTACATGAGACTGATTATTCTATGAACATGAAGCAATCTACCTTTACATGTGAAAAGTGCAAGTCTCATTTGGACGACTTTATAACTAATGCAAAGTGCAATGGACTATCTCCGGTGCCAGCTGAGTATTGTACATTATNCAATGGACTATCTCCGGTGCCAGCTGAGTATTGTACATTATTAAAGTTCAAACACCTGCTGCATTGGATACTGGTGCACTGTCGCCATCGACAACATCAGACCCAGGCGTGAACATTGGAAACAACTCTCCACGGGTATCAATATATTCATGTTGCTACTGCGGCAGAACCTTTAGTAAAATATACAGTACCCGTAAATAAGAGAAAACTGGACAATATTTGAAGAAGGCGAGATGGGTTTACTGAACTCATTGCTGTTATAAGTGTGATCGTGAGTTCTCATGCTATGAAGTAACAAACGATACAGACGAAGTGTGACGTGAAATACATCTCCATCACGCAAAAATATGTAGTGAGTCGCATGACAACCACGTAAATATATGTACATATAAAGCTCCTCCGCCTGTAAGTGTTGAAAGCCTACCAAATGATATTGGTTTCATAATAAAAGAATAATTTTTATGCAGTCTAATGAAGACGATGTATGTTGCATCTAATTCGTCAGGCATGGTGCAAAATGTTTGTACATATCGTAAACTTATGAAGTAGAATATTATAGANATGTTGCATCTAATTCGTCAGGCATGGTGCAAAATGTTTGTACATATCGTAAACTTATGAAGTAGAATATTATAGATCAACTTACATATGAGATGGATAAAGAAGGTGCTGTATAATATAATATATGGTTGAAATGTAAATATACCAAACCAGAACCATATGAAAAGGAATATAATGAGAAAGCCTTCAATACCTCTTATGTGCCTCTGTATAACACGTACGAATTGGAAGACAGCGTTGAAGCTAGTGTACAGAAGATTTACCACGAGGAAGAAGAATACACGGGAAAGTATTCCGTTTGGACACTATATACGATATATCAGCTACAGTTGAGAACAAATACACTCAGGGCACTTAGCAAATACGTGCATAATGATTTCCCTTTACCTCACTAAAGAGAGAATTACAACATAGCTTCGTATTCGACAGGCAAAAAAGAGGTATAAATTACTACCACCACAGAAATTCACAGGGTTGTTAAACTGACATGAAAGGCAACGTTACTGAGTGAACGAAGCAGCGATGAGTCAGTGGTGAGTTGTCAGCACTGCGTAGTAGTACAAGTGCTTAGTTCACATATGATGTAAGATAATGAAAACCACCGAGTGTGTGCAATCGAGTACGTCCTGTACGAATAAATGCAGAACTTCACATTTGGTAGTCACCAGCAGTAGCAGACTTCAAGTTTGGTAGTGGGCGGTTGTCGAGTGCGTGTATTCAGATGCATATGTGTGTGCTATTTCAGCCCCCACACTCCTACATGCAACGGTAAATTTGCAACACACTTGGATGTATACCTCTTTTTTCTTTAAATGTGTGGACATTTCTTACATGTTATCGAATTTCAAAGGTTTTGAAATTTGACCAACTGTTCTTGTAACACGGTTTATTGCCTTCTTGTCGTCATATCCTTGAAAGTAGTCGGAAGTGATGTCTGTGATAAGAGTTTGGTGGTCTTAGCTTCGNTTGCCTTCTTGTCGTCATATCCTTGAAAGTAGTCGGAAGTGATGTCTGTGATAAGAGTTTGGTGGTCTTAGCTTCAGTGGGTGGGAAATGACGGTTGACTATGCTTTTAAGATGCTTTAACATTTTGCTATGTGTCTTACCTGCTCATAAACTCTTAGGATACAGAGGGATAGGAATGAGGAATTAGGGTAAGCTCAGAATAAGGACTTAAAGAAAGAGTTAATAGATTC
Organism: Clitarchus hookeri; assembly: GCA_002778355.1. Taxonomy (NCBI): domain Eukaryota; kingdom Metazoa; phylum Arthropoda; class Insecta; order Phasmatodea; family Phasmatidae; genus Clitarchus; species Clitarchus hookeri. Next base: position 50,686 of record NQII01009133.1, read on the forward strand.
TTTACTTAATTCAACATTTATTTCTTATTACATGGATATTTAATATAAGAGTCCAACGGAAAAGAGAGAGAGGGAGTAAAGGAAGGTTACTTAGAAGAGAAATTACCCGATTAAGAGAGAGCTGACCCTAGCCTCGCACCCGGGNTTGCCTTCTTGTCGTCATATCCTTGAAAGTAGTCGGAAGTGATGTCTGTGATAAGAGTTTGGTGGTCTTAGCTTCGGTGGGTGGGAAATGACGGTTGACTATGCTTTTAAGATGCTTTAAAATTTTGCTATGTGTCTTACCTGCTCATAAACTCTTATGATACAGAGGGATAGGAATGAGGAATTAGGGTAAGCTCAGAATAAGGACTTAAAGAAAGAGTTAATAGATTCTTTACTTAATTCAACATTTATTTCTTATTACATGGATATTTAATATAAGAGTCCAACGGAAAAGAGAAAGAGGGAGTAAAGGAAGGTTACTTAGAAGAGAAATTACACGATTAAGAGAGAGCTGACCCTAGCCTCGCACCCGGGCCTCGTTGTCGGACGACGCCCTCGGACCCGCAGTTGACTCGCCTGTTGACCCACGTAGACTGTGTCGATCTCGGTCCTCGGAGCCCTAGTTCACTTTTCTCGCCCCATCCACGTGTGTATTGACGTAATTCATTCTGATTGGCTCTCGTTGTCCGTCGGAGGTGGAGTGTCCTCGCCGTTTGTTCTAATTATGCTGAAATGTCCTTAGGCTAGCAGGACCCACATTTTCCGCCTTCTTTGCGCAATTCTCCGCTGGTTACTGCAATCGATTCTGGTCCGATATTATGTTTTTCAATGCGTCTGTGGCCTCGTTGTCGGCTTTTGCTTAGGCAGGCGTTGCACAACGGGGCCAATCGTAACAATTTACTTGACCCTACCTTCCTGTTCTTCATGAGAGGCGTATTTATGATATGTGTTTGGTGCATATAGCTTTTGTGGGTGGAAATGGTAGGAAACTATGTTTATAAGTGGGCTTAGGGTGTGCTTGGCCCTGCGGCCAAATTCATTGTTGTGGGCGCTGACTATTTTATGAATTTTGTGCCTATATTTCAAACAGTTCAGAAATTACAACCATCTATGCTTAAAAATGGCTTTAGGACATGTTTGCACCTGCAGCCCTGATCGGCGTCGGGGGTGATGTCTATGTTATGAATTTGGTGTCTATATCTTAAATGGTTCGGAAATTACAGCCAAGTATGCTTATAACTGGTCTTAGGACTTACTTGGCGCATGCGTGTTGTCACTCAGGCTAGCGTGCGTGGGTAGGCTTCGCTCTGTGTAGCGCAGGTGAAATGACAGAGCATGAGACTCGTCTCCCCCATCATGCCAGGTGAAGGAAGCCCAGAAGGAATAAGAGAAAACCAAAACGAAATGATAGATCACTAGACTTTTCCATGCCACGACCCTAGGTGAAAGGAGCCCAGAAGGAATATGAGAAAACCACGGTAGAATGGTAGAACATGGGACTCATCCCCCGCCAGGACACCAGTTGAAAGTATACTAGAAGGAATATGAGAAAACCAAAGTGGAATGACAGAGCATGAATGTCAGGNGCCAGGACACCAGTTGAAAGTATACTAGAAGGAATATGAGAAAACCAAAGTGGAATGACAGAGCATGAATGTCAGGTTAACCCCTCAAACCCTCAATCTCTCATTCCCAAAAATGAGTCATCTAGCAACATTGTAGAGTAATCGTCTGAAATTGTGCCAGTGCCAGCCGCATTGTGCGAAACATAATTTTTGCGTGAAATATTGCTGATTTTGAGAGAAAGTAGGGAAATTAAGGACTTTTTCGAGAAAAAAGGTGAATTCCTAGTGAAAAATTAAAATTCCGAGGAAAAAATGGGCCGCGTGNGCCAGGACACCAGTTGAAAGTATACTAGAAGGAATATGAGAAAACCAAAGTGGAATGACAGAGCATGAATGTCAGATTAACCCCTCAAACCCTCAATCTCTCATTCCCAAAAATGAGTCATCTAGCAACATTGTAGAGTAATCGTCTGAAATTGTGCCAGTGCCAGCCGCATTGTGCGAAACATAATTTTTGCGTGAAATATTGCTGATTTTGAGAGAAAGTAGGGCAATTAAGGACTTTTTCGAGAAAAAAGGTGAATTCCTAGTGAAAAATTAAAATTCCGAGGAAAAAATGGGCCGCGTGACATCATCGAAGATGGCGGTCGTGGTGCCACCGCACTGCATCTAGCATCCAGGTGCAGCAGAACATACCATTTCTAACTACTAGTGTAATTTCTCTTTAAGAATCGGATTGGGTATGTAGAAATTAATAAGAATTAGAAGAATGCAGGAAGAAGACAGACCAAATTATGGGAAGACTTACAAGTTAAATGACATGTAAGCGAAATTACATAAACTGTATACAAAAAGAAATTATTGAAAATTACAATAGAACAATAACGAATGCATGTTTTGAGAGTTTCAGCATGGTCAGTAAGAGAGCGAACACCACCAACGCTGTTGAATAGCTGCAAAAATGAGCTCGCAGCGGAAGTCACAGTGCGTCCTCCATATTGTAGTGCCGGTGGCCCCGCGACACGCGGTTATCTATACTCTGGCGTGAAAGTTACCGCCACAACCTGTGGCTTGCGAACACACAGAAACTNACACGCGGTTATCTATACTGTGGCGTGAAAGTTACCGCCACAACCTGTGGCTTGCGAACACACAGAAACTGACACACTCTGCGCAGACATTTCACAAATACACACACGTCAGCTCCATTACACGCGGCATTTCGCGTCGCCAGTTCGCTGCATGTCGCCATTCACAGGCTAATTATAAAAAAAAAAACAAAATTTGTGAAACACCGGGTTTACTAAACATTAAGCTCAAATATAAAACGGAATTATTGAATGTACTAAAGAAATAATTTTGAAAAAATTTAGGTAAAAAGTACAACGCACAGAATTTAAAAATATTCTTATTGTGCCACAGAAACATATATAACCTTTATCAGTTATCAAACAAACAAAAGAAGGCACCATAAAGATTGATATACGACGAAAATATTTTATATACTAGCGTAAATTTCTTGTATTTAACAAAAAGGAGAATCGCAGCTGGAACCCCAAACCAAGCCAAATCAACAAAGCTTATGATTTACAATACTTATAATTTTCCAACGCCGTAAAAATAATTTTAATGTGTATTAAATAAATATAAAAAGGGTAAAAAAAAGCAAAATGTTTTTTTTAACAATGAATGATTGCCACTTAAATTTAACGATACATAAGATTGTTTATAAAGAACTTAAATTAAAAATTCTTTGTGATTCTCAAGTGTAATTAAAAAGGTTAAATTATTAAAAGCTTCTTAAAAATCCTTCTATAGCAATTTGGAAGGTCAGAGAATTTGCGAAGCACGCGCGAAAATATAAAGAAATGTTTAGATAAATTAAATAAACTTAACCATATGCATCCTACATTCCAAATTCAACCTTTTCTAACCACGGGAGCATGTTTATTGGCCAATACATTGCAAGACAGCCTAGAAATAAGTATGGTCTTGTAAAAGTATTTTATGTGAATTATATTAAAATCTAATCTTTTTCAGACATAACTGCAGACTTGCCAAACATTTGGTTTTTTGTATTAACTCACTTTATCCCACAGGTAAAATAACATATAAACTTTGTTTGAAAACTTGTACCGGTGTGACTATTCTGTCAAAAAAATGCCTTGTATTTGTTTTAATGTAAACAAATTACAATTTTACCATTACGACTATAAAATGCCAATGTTACAAGATAACTAAAACGCAACACAAAATAACGCTATATTTTTATTCTGCCGTAAATGAAATAGTTAATTAAACCTCAAGAGAGGCTGACGTGTTTGGTCCCACACCGCGTGGCTACCGCGAACGTGAAGGAAGAGTGCACAACACAGCAACTGAAGTTCTTGACTAAGCAAACTACTCACAACTCTTTGCGACAGCAACAACACAGGCCCGCTAGTTCCTAACACAAATACGCAGCAGGGAAGACAAGTGCAGCTCCTTCACCTTGTCCCCCTTCTTACACAATTAACACAACCACGCTTCCTACCGCAGCGAAGAGGGCGTCAACCCAGTCCAGTTCCCCGCTGCGGAAGAGAAGAAAGGAAGATATTTCACACAAGCGTCCGCAGTTCGAGACCCGGCTGAGGGATAGCCGCGTATCCGACGTCGGGGAGGATCTTACGATGGGCACAGGCGTGAACCTGCCTTTAAACCAACAGACTCGCTGAACGCACCGTAGGTAGACACAAGTGTATTCGGGACAATTTCCAACCCGCCGCGGCGAGAGAATGCCAATACGACGTCGAGTACACATACGCGGTGTAGTATCTGAGCGGCGATACAGAGGAATTTCGCAGAGAGGCACGAAGATGGTGTGAGTTATAACAATTGTGTGAATTACTACCTTTACTAAGTATAATTTTAATTCCATTCAAGATCTATTACAAACAAGTATCAACATAGTTTATTTAGTGATAAAACCTCGTTACATTAAAGAAGCATTACCATTGATAGCTTACACATTTTTTGGGAGTCCCTTCCTCGGCTACGAAGTCCTCGTTCGATCTCTCCTCCGGTCCCTTCTCCGGAGAACACTGTATCACATTCCTGCGTTTTACATATTTATTGTACACCATAATATGCACTTGGCACTCTCTTAGTAGTGCCTTNACTGTATCACATTCCTGCGTTTTACATATTTATTGTACACCATAATATGCACTTGGCACTCTCTTAGTAGTGCCTTGTGCACAGTCTCAGTGTGCAAACTCTCGACACGAGTCTCTTCGACTCATACTTATATTTTCTGTTTAAGTGGCGCCTTGACGCCTGGCTTCTTCCAATATACAATGAATTATACTTACAGGCTACACATTACTTATATCGTAAAGTAAATAAATAGTTTCAATACAACGGGAACAAAACAAGCTTTCAGCAGTTACGCCACGAGGCAGAAGGTAAACCAGAACAAGATTATAATTCAGAATCGTTAATTAAAGCATATCGCACCCGGAAGAGCAGTCTGTCTGCAGCCAGCCACCNGAACAAGATTATAATTCAGAATCGTTAATTAAAGCATATCGCACCCGGAAGAGCAGTCTGTCTGCAGCCAGCCACCGTGACGAGAAGATGCTGCCCTGCACGTAGCGCCATCGTCCACGACCACCATATACGTAATGACGACCAGCCTACGGCGACAACTCAACAGAAGGTGAGCGAGCAGAAATGAACATTAAGAATAGATAAATATGTGGCACTAAAACGTAATATCCCTCCGTGCGTTACAGTAAATGTAATTATATTATAATGTTTAAAATCAGCTATAACTCTAAATGTAACCATTCTATACTTTGCATCCTGCATGTTGTTATCAACTAACTCCCATTTTAAAATACCAAATGTATGGTTTGTAAATATACTTATAACGAGCCATAACAACGCATATTCGGTGAGTCCCCTTGCCTCTCACTATCG
>NQII01009134.1:3738-53332 GCA_002778355.1 Clitarchus hookeri
GGGGGGGGGGGGGGGCTACACGATATTAGGCAGGTGTACCAGATTTTTTGGCTCTGCAGTGTATAAAATACATGGGCAATGTTAAAAGTACTTTTTTAACTGTTTGCTGCTTAAAACATTTCTGGAACTTCAGTATCACGTACAATACCATCCATAAGTTTTTTATATTCAATACTTTGATACTGCAAGGGTATCGATGGTATTGAGGTATCGCAAGTATCGAGGTCCCATCCCTACTAAACAGTTAATTATATTTTTTGAAATGCATGTGGTCTAGAAAAGCTGCACTTTCACTTTTTTGTAGTGTAAACATAATATTTGTTTATTCGGCCCATATTATAAATTTAATGAGTATGAGGTTAACTTCAGTAAAAGTGTGTGTATTGCTGCATCTGTGTGAATAGCAACGAATATATCACGTTTTGTACTTTCATTGAAGTTAATGCATTTGAAGTTATAATAATTTGAGTGTTTCCGTATAAGCGAAATTTTCCACTGCTCCATCAAAATAATATGAAATTCAAAATGACACTTGTAGGAAGAACCGCAAAACAATACAGTCTCACAAAATACATAAAATTAAAGCTCCTCCCTCTCTCCCACTGATTAAAATAAACAGAGCCCTCATCAAACTTACTTTGCAATTAACAAAATAAAACAGGNTCCTCCCTCTCTCCCACTGATTAAAATAAACAGAGCCCTCATCAAACTTACTTTGCAATTAACAAAATAAAACAGTTTGGAATGGCAACCTAGCTGTAATATTGTACATTGATTGCTAGATGGAAGTTAGCTAAAATCTGTCTTCAATGCTTGCTATGATAGGAAGCACGAGGAAAATGCAAATGTGTATTAAACTCATAAAATTTGTTTACAGATGTTTTCTTCACTGACAGAACAGCTGTGGCGAAAGGCTACATATATTGTGGCCTTGCTACTTTTCTAGAACTACTGTTAAAATTTACCCCTTGTATATGAAATGGACATTACTGGAGCATGTTTGTATACAGTGGCTGTTGCTTGAGAGAAGTTTTACAAGATTCTAGTCAGTAGGAATTACTACTCAGTTTTTTAAGGAAGAAATGTTGGTAGCTCAGAAACCATATCAATCTGTAAGCACGGCATCGTACAGAATCCCTCAATTAAAAAAATATCTAGTTCTAGCTTAGAAAAAGGAAGCCAGATCAAAGGAATAGAGCTATAGCTTTTGATCTACTTCCAGCAGCAAGAGACTTGCACTAACAGAAAAAAAAAGTGTGAGAAGTTTATTCTTAATAACTAGGGTTTTGTGCAATTAAGGAAGAGAAATGGTTTTTGTTTCTGACTTTCGTCAGCAAAACTTTTTGCTTAATGTAATACCATTTTAAGAGAAAGCATCACCACAGGTACATGTTTTGAGAGAACTTGTGACTGTGCTGAAAGGCAGTACGTACTTACATACTGTAATACCTTAGGTAAAATTTCATTTGCATAATAACCATAAAGAGGATGAGTTGTTTGATGAAATTTCACAGTTGATGCGAAGTGGGCAGGGTTATCCAGTCTTCAGTGAGTTGATGGGCTTTTGAAATTTGGTAAAATGTCAAAGGTCATGCCGTCCATTTTAAGTAATGTGAGCGTGTTTTTAGTTTAATGAGAAAGAACAGGACAGAATTTTGATCATCCATGTCTAGAGAAACTCTTCAATCCGTCTCTATTTTGAAATGCAAGAAAGCTGGTCCTTGCTATTATCAGAATTGCAGCATTGATTTCTTGTAAAGAAGGCCACTTCTACTAGATCGAAACAGTTGTTCACAGTAAATTTTTCGGTCGTAGTACCTAATTGAAGTGCATCCACACATACTAAAATATTTCCCAAGATATGATCACCTGATTTTGTGTCACAGTTGTCAGTTTGTTAGTACTACTGTACTTAATTCCTTTTTTTGCAATGTAGAAGATTGGTTCATTTTATTTTTTCGAAACTTTTAAACTTCTATTAGACAATGTATTCTCAGGTTTTTTTTTTTGCAAAACTTATTAAGTCAGAAATAAGGCTAGGAGATGAGTTGAGGAAAGTGTATTGGTTATGTGAAAATTGTTGCATATGATGTACAGTATTGTACACTAAGTTTCATTATTTTATAATATTTTACTAATAGGAATTTTTAAAAGTTGGCAAGTATGCATTTTAGGTAATTTTTGGAATCAGTACGAACCTAATTATGTTAAATGTGTTACTATATAATGTTAATAAAACACGAGGAAAAATTAGATTCACCATTATATTCATGTATACAGTATTCAGAACTACTTTTCCTAATTTGCTGCCAAGCTTACATAAAGTGAGGCAACTAGGGTGAATGTTGAATTATACGCAGTAATGAAATCTGATTTTTTTTTTTTTCAAATATTAATTTTAAAAGTGCTTTTTTATAGTGAACAGCCTCAATTTTTATCTCTGGTACATTTTGATTGTAAATGTTTCAGCTGCCCTTATTCAGCAGTCAACAACAGTGAAAAACAAGGACATTAGGAAGTTCTTGGATGGATTGTATGTCTCTGAGAAAACCACTGTAGTTCAAGAAGAGTAAATAAAGAATTTCTATCATTTTCGTTTGAAGATGGACCAAGTTCATTAATGCCTGCCTCCCTGTTATGTGTAATTACTATAAATAAAATGTTTCCCTTAATGACTTAAGTTGGCAACACGTTAACTCGCTACATTCGTTCCCCTTGCTCACAATTTATTGCAAGTAGTTATTATTTGCATTGTCCTGATAAATTGCCTTAAAATGCACCACATGTATTCAGCTGTGTAGTATTTTCCTCCTGCCCTCCTTTCCAGTTAACTGCAAGTATTTTACAGTCCTTAATTTTAAATGTCTGGTTTCTTGGTAGTGAATAGTCCTTAAATTATGTTGGAGCTTAAAAAGAAAGTGTTAATTTTCAAGTTGATACAAAATACATAACATGCAATTTTCAGTAGCTGCTGAAGGGTGCAGGGCATTGTTGAACATTTCAGATTAGTGAATAAGTCATTTTGTGATGTTTGGCATGTAAAGTGTTGGGCAAACCATTGCTGGCATGATGGCTATAATGATTTCACTGCTGCAAAATGGTCGGAGCCAGAATTGCATGCCAGATGCCAAGTTAGGCTGACTATTTTAAGTGGTTGCTTCTGGGGGCAACTGANTGGTCGGAGCCAGAATTGCATGCCAGATGCCAAGTTAGGCTGACTATTTTAAGTGGTTGCTTCTGGGGGCAACTGATTAGATTTGACGTTACAATCATATTTCTTGATCCAAACACGTGTTGGCCCCCTCAAGTGGCCACTTTGTAGAATTGTTTTGAGCAATCCCATACAGCCTTCAATGTAGATGATGCAGAATTTGAAGTACTGGGAGCAATCCCAGTTCTCTAAGCAGTTAGCAAGTGGCTGGTTGCATAACGAAGCACATGTGGTGGACATCACATTACGTATTTGTGCATTTTACGTGATTGAGAGGGTATTCTTCATATCTGTGGTCCTACCACACAAGTCNACATCACATTACGTATTTGTGCATTTTACGTGATTGAGAGGGTATTCTTCATATCTGTGGTCCTACCACACAAGTCCACTGGAGTGTGTTTGGTGGTGATTTCACCTAGGCTATGGTACTGATTGTGTTAAAGAAAATGTTATATGGAGCTGAACTACAAAATTTTGTACACCGAGGTATGGACACACAAGGGACCAGAGTGCCAATGAGTGAGAAGTAGAAAATTGGTAAAATTTATCTGAAGATTTGAAGCAAATTGTTGTTAAAGTTATTTTTGCAACCAAATTGAAGTTTAGGTTTTAGACAAGCCCTGCAGATCTTCAACAAATGTGCAAATTAAAAGTATCAAATTCTGTGCTATCTGGTTCGAGATAAAAGTGGTTATGAAGGCAGAGGACTATGAACAGAAGATAGATGCTTGAGAATAAAGGGGCCGCGGTGGTATAGTTGTTAGCCTACTCACCTCCCACCTAGGTGAACCTGGTTTGATTCCTGGCAGGTCCGCCCCCGAATTTTCACGTGTGAATTGTGCAGGATGATGCCACTGGTCGGTGGGTTTTCTAGGGGATCTCCTGTTTCCCCCACCTTTGCATTCCGGTGCTGCTCCATACTCTCCGTGCTTCACCTTTGTAAGCTCTTAGAGGCCTAGATGTCAAGAGTTGCCCATATCTCTTCACTCTCACTCATTTGAGAATATAGGTTGTTGTTGAGTCTAGCCTTTATCATTCAACTGCAAAATTTCCTATGGATTAAATTTTATTGTATGTCTCTTTTTCAACTTAGTTTTGTGTGTGTGTGTGTGTGTGCATGTGTGCAGTGTTTATATATATAAGGGATGTTGCAATACCAATTTTTCTCGATTCCGATTCTCGATACCTATGCAGAAAATCTACCTCAATTACAATTCCAAGAAGATTTTGTCAATAATATCTGTTGGAACTAAAAAACCACAAACATATACTTACTAAGAATAGTAAATTAAAATGCAAAAAATATAAATTAACTTTTACGCAAATATGTATTTTTTGCTGTTTACAGTTTCTTACCTGTCAAACATGAAAAATGCACAAAAAACTTACAGATATAACTAGAGTGTGATTATAATATACAACAATACTGTAAATTTTGCTATGAAATTTTGCACACATTCGGAGAACAGTTTTACAAATTTTTGTTCCAAAACACCAACATTTTCAGTCTTTTAGGGTCCAACCTATTACGTTTACTATCGCATACACCACCTGTGCTGAACAGTTTTTCCCTGTGTTGTTTTGGTGGATAATTTTTTTATTATTTATATTAATATTTTTAACTAGCTGAAAGAAAAAAATCCATACAAAAGTATGTCTTTGGTGTGGAAACGTTGCACTGCGAATCATTTTTTCATGAAAATATAGCACCACTGCAGCCTACTGTTTACACTACGCAGTCTGCACATTACTATGTAACATGGCTGCCAACATACAAAAGGTGATGCTTTCCCATACAATAAATGCATTTTGCACCAGTTTGTAAATAAATCAGTTTCCATCTCGCATGTGTGCAGTTTAACGGTTGCTTAAATATGTAGGCGTTTCTACATGGTGTGTAATTTACGATGTCAAATTCTGCATGGGAACAATTCCTGTTTACAGTGCATAACAAATTTAGTACGCCATGGCTACGTGGTAAAATGGTAAACAGAGGGCAGTAAGTGAAAGTGCGTTGAAAATTAATTCAGTTTTATCATACATTTGTTAGAGTGTATCTGTAGACCTTACTTTTATGGCGATCTCATGTACTAGTTTACCAAATTTGATAGGAATCTGTCAATTGTTTTTTGAGGTGTGGCAAAAACTTTATTTATTTGAATAGTACTATCATGCAAAATGTCTGATAATAGATGCTCTATTTAGATACAGTTGATAATTGTTTCATCTAATGCCAGAATATAAAGATAAGTTGGGAATGGTTATATGACTTTGACTTATAGCATTTAAATCAAACATAGCTAAATATTCGCCATTTTCAAAACAAGTGTGCGACTACTTAAAACATGCAATTTTACATCATCTGCCACAGTACTACCTGTTTGCCAAATTTGATAGGAACTTGTAAATTGTTTCACAAGATTTAACATAAAAACTATTTATTCGCATGATGCCATCTTACAAGATGGCGGAATAAAAATGTTCCATGTAGATACAGGTGATAGTTGTAATGTCTACTGCCAGCGTAGAAAGTTGTTGGAATTGACTACATAGTTTTGACGATATAGCATTCTAATTAAAAATTACTATATAGCTACCATTTTGAAAATAAGTTTCTAACATGCTTAAACATATTACTTGACACAATCTGCATCTGTACTACTTGTTTGCCAAATTTGGTAGTAACCGGTTAATTTTTTTACAGAAATGACATAAAAACTTTGTTTATTTGTATGGCACTATCTTCCAAAATGGCCGATAAACGTAGTAATGTGTTGGTACCTGACAAATTGGGTCAGAATTGTTTTAATAGTTATCGAAATACGTCAGATCTTTATTTCATTTGGTAGCACCTTAACTATTGACTTAAAGAAAAATAAGCATTTGACAATTCTTGTAGGAAATTTTATTTACTTTAAATTAGCATATTACGGATTTACATCATTGCATGTACAAAAAGTGATAATAACTTTTTCAAATCTCAATCATATTTTTACCAAATTAAAGGAACCGCGAGGATTAGGTTAGTTTTGTTTTATTTTACCCCAACTTATTAACCCTAATAAAATTGTCTGCCTTACCCTCCTCTCTAATGAGCAGGAAAACGTTGGTTCATACGTCCCTGCGATTGGAACAAATGTTTGGGCAAGCATGGTTACTATTTTGAAACAAGGTGTACCAGTGCATCAGTAAATCTGCCTGTAAAATAAAGTTTCTCCGAAATACCCTCTTAGACACACTTCAGACACAGAGGTTGCAAATGTTTAAGACGGAAAAATAACTTGAATAAAAAATGCAATATTACATACATTAATATTTAATTTTAAAACCTTGAGGTAACATGTACATTATACAGGTAACATGTACATTATAAAAAGATTTGTCAAAAATATACACAAAATTTGTATTCCGTTAACTGCAACATTAGTTGCATATTTTCTGGCCAAAAGCTGTATAACATATTAACAAAGAGACAACAGTTGAAAAAAATTCATCAGCAAAACTGATTTAATTGTGCAACATAACATCTCAAACTCCGGAAATTACCAATTTTGTACAGAATATTTTCAGCTATGTAATTAGTTTTGAAATATGTACATTGCATATGGTAGTAATCTAAGGCATCATAGAAGTAAACTTTCTATTAACCTAACCAACATTAATTTAGTCTCTTACCTAAAAATTTGATGGTCACAATTTGCAGAACATGTATATATTGAAATTCAAAATTATAGAGGCAAAATCTGACTATTAATTTAACAAAATTGTAATGCACCTGTAAAACCTACTACACTACAAAACACCTACACAGCATTGCATAAATACCTGTGTAGGAATGTTCTTATTTCAGTAACTTTGGTTAGTTTCTGCTAAAGTATGTCATTAATATATTGTGAAAGGAGAATCCTACATAACTCCGGATAAAGTTTAATGTTTACTTAGGTTGCATACAAATTATAATTTTATGTGATTACAATAAAGTTTTACCTGTATTTGACTTTTCCATTCACTGCAACCTAAGGAAATTATTATTTAGACAGCGCAGCCGTATCATGAATGTGTGTGCACAAGCACACGCTTAATCACAGTCGTCTTGATGTTTCTGTACACTGCATGCAGCCTGGTATGACGGCGTCCCAGGCGTTGATGCAAGGACTTCAAGGGCCAGAAGGACAAACCTTTTAATTGGGGTTCCCGTTGCTTTTTGTGGCAGGCTTTGTCAACCGGGGGTTTGGGGTCGATGGGTCCTCGCTGGCAGGAGCCGTCACCACCCCGATATCGCTCAGTGTCTTCTTCATTGGCCGAACGGCTGTGTGTTGACGATACGAAAAACGTTGGCGTTCTCGTCATTGTAGGAGTTTTCTTCAGAGAGTTTGTCTTCCACCTTCACATACCACAAAATCATTGATGAACACTTAGGTTGACACATTGCTTGCTATTTATACAGGTGATAAAAATATTTTGACAATTCTTATTTGGTTTTGGGCTTTTGCAAGCAAATGAGACAAACAGTGACATTTGGTGAATTCACAATTCAAAACAAATCATTCTCATTCCACACACTGCAGATTAAGTGGAAATCATTTTTCAGCATACATTGCAAAATTCATATAAAACTACATTCATTGTGAAAATTTGCTTGCTTAGTAAAATAAAATCACAAAATAATACCACACAATTATTAATGAATTAGGTGGGGCATACTAAATGGTAAGGAATTGGTTCTTGACAAGTTATCAAAGCTGATGTGGGGTGGGTCTCCAGGCAGGGTGTCAACCTTTAGGGAAAAGTCAGGACATTTCATGCAATGGGAAATTCAGGAAATTTTCACCTGGGCCAGGGAAAATGTTAATAATTGCTACTCTGCAAAAATTGTTGATTGGGTGAATACAACGTAATGTAATTATAAGCATATGCATTTTAATATTTCAATTTTTAAGTTTGTTAACTTACAGAATTAAACCAAATTGCACGTTAAGTATCTATTGGAATAGCAGATTCATATAAAACAGTAATATCAATAGAATAGGTATCGACGGGGAAGAAATAAATATTAATATACATATTTGCCAAGTGACAAGGTATATACGTACAAAATAAAGTATTTTAAGTGTGTGGGGCACTCCATGTAGTCAATAGGGTGTATTGCGAGAAATATTGATGAGCTGAATAAAATATTGGCCCTGCTTACTTGGTCTGTTGCAGTGCAATTTATTTAAACTACACCAAAGACATGTTTGTTCTGTCAGCGGTGAAAAAATATGGTGGTGGAGAGTTTCAGTATTCCTGAAAATAGGCCAGGGAAAATTTTTATGATGCTGCCTGGAAAACAGGGTAAAGTCAGAGAATTCGAAAATGGAATTTCAGTGGACATCCTGTCCAGGGTTCAGACAGTGTCAATTGTTGGCAGCTGGGTTTTGCAGTACAGAGTTGCGATAGGAAAGTAAGTAGGGCGTTGGTAGCTTCAGAGCAGCGAAGTACGTGGAGGAGATAGCGAGTTGTTCTCCCATGTGGCCTTCCTGAAGCATCTGTTTGTCGAAACAGGTGATGCAGTGGTTAGTCCGTGTATGCCTACCTAAGAGGTGTTGGCCTCCCATGCCAGTAAAAGCAAGGCTGAGTCTGTTCTGGCCGACCCATGTAGCATGCCGTGTTAGGTAGGTATCGGCTGCAAGTGAGTGCAACTCCTGATGGTCATAAATAACTACCGCAAAATAACGAAGGTTACAATGCAAAAAATTAACTATTTTAGCCACATGGTAAATAGGAAGTGACGTCTGTCCAAGAAGGGCTCAGCAGTACGACCGACCTCTAATGCGCCTGAATCCAGACCTAAATCATGGTGGCAACCCAGGCTAAAAGGTGCTTAAAATGCAAATGAATTATGCATAATATTAAAAACAGAAAAAAATACGCAGCAACACCGCACTTAAATAGTAATGGACAATAAACACTTTTGAATTCAAGACATTAACTCTTGTATGGGAAAAGCTATCAAGGTTGACATTTACTAAACAAAATAGAGCTTTCTTAAGGTCAATTGTGGCTAACTTTATCAGTATTTTAATTTATAGTTTGTAAAAACTCAGTATCCTTTCAATAATTAGTGTAATTAAGAATTTACAATTTAATTATTTGAATTATGTCAGAATCGAGCTTACATCATTGGAAGAGTCCATTCGGTACTGAGGGGGCCGAATGGCCGAATCTATGAAAAATCTAGGTATTATTTAAACAACAATAATTTTATTGATCATTCACATATTTTGCATTATAAATTTTATATATATATATATGTGTGTGTGTATGCAATTTCTATGCACCAAACCGGGAGTCGGTGAGATGGGTGCATGAAGGGTAAATATGGTTTGGAGAAACTACAAGCTCCCCGACGTGGCCTTTATTTACCGTGGTGCTTGTCCTTTTGGAGACATTTTTGCCGGCCCAAACAACTACGCCTTTTGGGGAGCTTCCTCTTGAGGGCATAACTGCAGGATGGTCGCTTGACTTCATGAGATAGTTAGCAAATAATGCGTGGGGCGCGTTGCCACACACCATCCGGGATTTCGGAAATTCACCAATAGATCCGCCATTNCTATAATAAACTATGTAAAATTACTTCTTGCATTTTTTTTTTTTTTTTGGTTCAAAGAAAACTGAATAAATCCATACATGCAAAATAACTTTATAACACAGGAATCCCATATCAAACACTTTACTATCGTATCTTCTAATAAATATGCTCTTTCTTTATAAAATACAAATTAAGTCTCCCTTTTTTTCTGTGATGTTTGTGCACTGTTCAAAGCACAAGATGTTTCAGTTAAATGCGTAATTTGCCTTTCTTTGACTTTACCATTCACAAATGCTATAATAATATATCTATTTGCGAGGTTGTGTTAGAAAGTTCTTTGGTTGATATTCCGGTACACATCCACCAGATACATGGATGTTTCAGGCCGGTTGAATCAGTGAATACATCGATTCAACCGAACTTGACCAAAACATTAGTTTCAGAACGTCGTATAGTAGTTTAAAAAAAAGAATTACTTGAGTTTCTTTTAGAAAGTCTTTCTACGACCTTAATGATTTTCTTGTATAATTGGGGCTGCGGTGGCTGAGCGGTTAGACTGCTCGCCTCCCGCCAAGGCGAACAGGGTTCAATTCCCGGTTGGGTCACTCACGGATTTTCACAAGTGGGAATCGTCCCAGACGATGCCGCTGTTCAGCCGGCTTTCTCTGGGATCTCCCGTTTCCCCTGCCCTTGCATTACAGCACTGCTCCATTCCCACCTCATTTCACCCTCGTCGGCTTTCAATATCTCGTTAAGAGCCGCTCAAATCTTGTATAATTATTTTATATTAATTTTTATGCATTTTGAACTTATGCTGAAAAACTACAATGGAAATTTTAAGTTTCTACATTATTAGTTTATGTATTCTTATTATGTGACTGACAGTACTATATGTGTTTAAATGTAATTCCACTGAAACCTGAAAATTATGATTGTAACCGTAAATTGGTATGCTTATGCCAGTAGTGTATATATGCAGAAGCGGGGACAATGTATTTTAAATGGGAGTCTTCGGCTTGACTCGGAAGTGCTGGGCAGGCCTCAGAAGATCTAGGAACCCCTACTTCGGTTCGACTCGGGATTGCTGACCTACCTGAAGGAGCTCAGTGGTTACATCCACTAACCCTTCAAGCATATATGTCTGTTTCTGGCAGCCTTATTGCTTTTATAGGCATAGGTAATTCCAAATCAAATATTTGTATTTATTATTCTATTTTAAAATTTATGTTTTCATCTAACAGAACACCTACTTTCCCTAAATAATTATAGCATTTATTAAGTTCATATAAAAATAACTTAATGTAATTACAAGAAAATATTTTTTAACAAATTAAAAATAAAGTGGTTTTTATAATTTGTATATGCACCAAATTTTTGGAAACCATGCAGAAACATTTCTCCCTCTCTCTCTTTTTTCCTTTCTCTCTTTTTTTCTGCCATTCCCTCTCTCTTTCAGCTTCTCTATTCGATCAGTTCACCATCAAATGTGTGTATGTGTATATACATACATATATATATATATAACTTTAAAGATTCTTGTTCATCGAGTCGCCTTTTTAAATTCATAACAATAATTTGTACGGTTTTTTTTATAAGTAGTGATTGTCTGAGGAACTTAAAACCGACCACCTCCCGGCCTCGAGTCGTGCTGTAAGCATAGTATGGTTCCCGATAACCTCGCCTGCCAAGACATACATGCCCAACATTAAAAACATGAAAGGACAGTACGAACAAGTTTAAAAAGTACATAATAGTCTCAATCAAAACTTTTTTTTAAAGTTACAAATTTGTACTTATTAGCAACTGAAAAATAATTTTCATGTATTTACACCATAGGCAGTGAAATGGAAATGTCTCTAGCAACCATTGCCTGTAGAAATAATACTATCGATTATTTTATTTAATCCATTGGGGTGATAAAGAGTAATAAGCAAATTATTTGGGGTTGGCACTTCGGTGTAAATGCACACTGAGGAAGTGCACGAATACTAACATGTATGCTTCTTTGCCCATACTTCCGTGCTGGCTTTCCNGTCTGCCGGTTTTTTCCCCTCTCCCTTCTTTAACTATAGCTTTGCTATATACGTCCCCTTAAGGATGTAGTCCATGGCCTCAACTGCGGCCATGGCTGCCAAATATCTCTCTTCGTTACGATGCACGCGTCCTTTGCACGAAATTCCCTGTCCTTTAAGCGTATGAGGCTCCGCCTTGAGACGCATTAATCCCTCGTACCTACCGCGGGCCCAAATAACACATAGTTTTAAAGTAGGTTAGGAAAAAAAAACTGTATCGTCTCAAGCTGTATGTCTTGACATACGGTTTTAGATTAGCATGAGAAGTCCTGAAGAGGCACAGTCGACAATAAAAGGTACGTAAAAAAAATAGTTCTCGTGGATTTAGTTTAAGTGATTGGCTATTTAGGTTAAAATTAACTCTCTTTTTCTTTCAGGTAAATTGCCGTCGTATTGAGAATTAGTAAAAGCCGGTAGGTGTTGGCTTTGCTGACACTCACTGGCAACTTATTATATTTCTCTTTAAGTTTTCAGGATCTACTGGTGATTTAAGGGGGGTGGCGGTAGGCCCAATTGCGCCACTCCCCCCACCAGAGTGATGTGCAAACACCACTCTGGTTAAGCCGGCGTGAATTGAAAATCAAAGATGTGTCCTGCCCCCTCTCTACTAGTATTTTATCTACCTATTAATAAAAAGCATGGTTTCCGCCTATCTGTCTCGTGTAGCATTTTCTGATAATGAATGCAACAATTTTTAATTATTTTCTGTCGAAAGGCTTTTACGGTGTCTATGCCGGTTTTCCCTTTCTCTTCTTAGTATAGTAGTTTAGCTATAAGTACACTCAGGGAGGTTGTCATGGCCGCCCAATCCCTCGCTGCCGCTATGCATGTCTCCTTGCATGATTTCCCTCCCTTGTAGGCGTATGGGGCTTAGCCCTGAGACGCCATAAACTCCCGTCCCTACAGCAGTATCACGCCAACACGTCTTAGTTTTAGAGTAGGTTAGAAAAAAAATGTATCGTCTCAGTTCGTCGTATGATATGACAGATAGTTTTCTCTCTCCTGACCTTAGCTCTCAATTCAGTAAGTAATATGTATAATCCCCCGATGGCGACCGTCAGCTCACTCGGTACGAATAACGAGTGTAATTGCGATACCGAAACACCTACAGAATCAAACCAAATTACACGTTAAGTATCTATTTGAATCGCAGATTCATATAAAACAATAATATCAATACAATAGGTATCGACGGGGAAGAAATAAATGTTAATATACTGCACTTGACAATCGACAATGCACACTTACATAAACAAGTATTATTACTTCATGAAAAACAAGACAGAAACGGTATAAATAAACATTCTATATAACACGCACATACTTATACTATAAAAATGTAAACTTAAGATAACACAACGCTGAAAAAAATTATATTTACTAAATACCAATGGCGACTACCAGTTGCGCCATTAAAATGAACGAGTCATATTATTACTAGTATATGAAATACACTACAGAATTAAACCAAATTTGAAGATAAACTATTTGAAACACGCACAATCAAATGAAACAATATTAATAGCCAAGGGATGGACAACGAAGATATATATATATGTATAGGGGATAGTTGCGTAGTCACTGTTACCCGTAACGAGTGTTATAACTATGGGAAGTATTCAACAGAATCGGAAATAATCAATACATAGTATAAAAGGAAGTCCCTGGCGCGCGTTTATCTGTATGAGTGCACTAATCTCGAGAACCACTTAACGGATTTGGATGCGGTTTTTACTGTGATAATCTGCATTTATCGAGGAAGGTTTGTGTGTTTTAAAATTGCCCTAGCACTTACAGGAGCTGAGCATTAATGGTATTAGTGAATCTAGTCGGGAAAAAAGTTTGCCGCCTGCGCGCTCTCATGGAATACGCTGCCTAATCCTTTAAAAGTTATAACAAAATCATGTACGAAAGAACCGTGTAAAATTAAATGATTTACAAACAAGTCAGTTGTAGTATATATATATATATATCTTTAATAGATAAGTATTAATAAGAGTATTTACAATTTAAATTACGCAGTGAAAACAAAAGTAAAATTCACTGTATTTTCTAACCATAATCTGTATCAAAATAAATCTAAAATAATACAGAACTGTTCATTGATAATTTGGGATGAGGCTACTATGTCGCATAAAACTTCCGCCGAAGCTCTNCTAAAATAATACAGAACTGTTCATTGATAATTTGGGATGAGGCTACTATGTCGCATAAAACTTCCGCCGAAGCTCTGGATAGGACCATGCGTGATTTAAGAAATACAAATACACCTATGGGTGGTTGCACGGTTTTATTCTCAAATATTGCCGGTGGTGGCGAGGCGAACTAGAGCTGATAAAGTCAACGCATCATTAAAAAGATAGTATCTTTGGCCGAACGTAACAAAACTAGCACTCAAAACAAACATGAGAGTACTTATGTCTTCAGAAGATAACAGCATGTTTGCTGACATGCTACTGAAAGTCGGGAATGGAGAGCTTCCAATGCACTCTGGTAAAATTTCTCTCAATAGTGATATATGTGTTTTAGTCACCGACCACCAACAACTGATAGACGACCTTTAAAATAAGATACTATCCTGGTTCAAAAAAGAGCGATATTATTGCCTACTAGTGAACAAGTCGAAAAAATTAATGAATTAGTGCTCGCAAAATTCAATGCACAAACACAAGTCTATTACTCAGTAGATACAGTACTCAACTGTGAAGAAACTGAGCATTATCCCACAGAATTTCTTAATTCATTGATTCCTTATGGCAGGCCACCACACAAACTGATTTTAAAAGTTGGAGCTCCCATAATTTGATTGCAAAATATAAATCCACCGAAATTATGCAACTGGACTCAATTACAAAAAAAAAGTTTAAAAAATTATTTTATTGAAGGTACTATTCTAACTGGCTACAGTACTGGAGAAACTGTTTTAATACCAATGATTCCCTCGGATTTGCCTTTTAATTTTAAAAGATTCCAATTTCCAATAAGAATTTGTTTTGGTATGACCATACATAAGGCACAGAGTCAAACACTTCATGTGGCTGGAGTGGATTTGAGTGGAGCATGTTTTTCACACGGACAACTATACGCAGCCCTTTCGCGTTTCACGTCAAACAGAAATCTTTTTGTGCTGACGGTCGGAGGCAAAACGATTAATGTTGTATACAAATACATTTTCTAAACCACTATCACATAATACTGTTATATTAGAGATGTATGAATGTGGATAAAGCGAAGGAGGTAGATATGTCAGGATCGTGGTAAATGGAGGTCCATAATCTCGGCCTACCCCTCTGGGAGACAGGAGTGACGTGTATGTATGTATGTTATATATGATAGTAATTTACTAATTTACTATCATATAATATTGTAATTGTCTGTTCCCAATTTATTTATTAGTGTATCGCTGTAAAAACTAAATTGTACCCGGGCGAAGCCGGGCCCGGTCGCTAGTTACAGAATATAAGATACAATGTTCCGCACGCAAAATTGATGTGTTTGGATAGAAAATATTCACCTTTAAAAGGGAAGTCCGAAGAGTTTACGCATCCCAGTTATATTGTGGTAGTGATTTGGACTGTGCTTAACAGTGCGAGACGAGGTGTGCGTGAAGCGTGTCGAAATTACATGTTGTAGGCAGTGCCGGACTTCCGCCTAGGCGAACAAGGCACCTGCCTAGGGCACTAGCCTGGGGGGCTGGCCAGGGGACAAACTGTTTTCATTTTCAGCGCTAAAGAGAGTTAAGAATTACTTATAGGGATTCTAAATCTATTCTGTGCATTTGTAGGCACTGTTATTTCCGAGAATAGCAACAGCTTTTAATTTTAGTTTGAAACATAAACAATGTAAAAGGCTGAAGACTATGGTATCCTACAGAAAGATCTACCACAGAAGAGGAGGGAGACTGAATTCACTCTCTACATTGTTCATCTTGTCTATTTTCTAAATTTAAAAAACCTTAATCAAATATAAAATAAAACAGGTTATTTTGTTAAATTACCAAAAAAAGGGGGCTCCGGACTCTGTAAATGCCTAGGGGCCCTGGGTCTCTAAGTCCGGCCCTGGTTGTAGGAAAATAAATTAACGCAATGAAACCTGGTGGCTAATGGCAACGTGCACAATTTTTTTTCTCACATATGGGAAAATCGAATGTGGCCTGCTGGTCATCGAACCCAGTTTATCATGGTGGGAGACGAGTGGTCTAACCACTGCACCAACGCAGGGATTAAAATCTGTGGTCCTGCGTTGGATCGTAGATGATGACAAGCTCGCAAAATGGTAAACAAGATTTCGTAGTCGAGTGTGCAAACCACTGCATAGCGTGTTACTAAAACAGCTGAAGGATATTGTATAAAATAAATACAAACAATATGTANCGCATAGCGTGTTACTAAAACAGCTGAAGGATATTGTATAAAATAAATACAAAAAATATGTAACCAAAAAATTATTTTATTTTTAACATATTCCTTACATTTAAAATTTTCATTTCTCGAATGCTTCCTGCTTGTAACGATTGTAGTCTCGTCGGTACAAAGCGTGGTTGACGGAGGTATCGACGCTAACAAATGGTGTTTTCAAGTAGGAGAAAGAACATTGCCTTTTGTAGGAATTGANTGGTTGACGGAGGTATCGACGCTAACAAATGGTGTTTTCAAGTAGGAGAAAGAACATTGCCTTTTGTAGGAATTGATGTGATTTCTTTTTTTACGAAGTGTCGCCGCACTAATGCTGTGCAGAACAGTTAGTGCAGCAAACAATTGCACGAGGATGATTCTTCAGATTCTCACTTTTCTCATGTCGACGAGTGGTGTAGCCGAAGTGTTGCCATAGTATCTCGAAGAATTCGTGAAGAAGGTGTAGACCTTGGGTCCATAATCGTCGCAGTCAATCGTAAGACTTCATATGCACTTTACATTTAAAATAAAAATATGTGTGTGAGAAAGAGAAAGAGAGAGAGAGAGAGAACATTACCCAAACGATATTTAACATTTAAATGATTAAAGGAGAAATACGCCACTGGTGTCTATCACATATCTATATACAAGNGAGAGAGAGAGAGAGAGAGAGAACATTACCCAAACGATATTTAACATTTAAATGATTAAAGGAGAAATACGCCACTGGTGTCTATCACATATCTATATACAAGATTCAGTTCGGAGTCTCATGTTTACANTCTATCACATATCTATATACAAGATTCAGTTCGGAGTCTCATGTTTACAACATAAAAATTCCTACTCTTTAAAGCCATAGGGAAAAGTATGTTTACCAACTTCGCATACGATTCGCTTGTCATCGGCGAAACACAAAGCCAATTTATTTACGCTCNGGGAAAAGTATGTTTACCAACTTCGCATACGATTCGCTTGTCATCGGCGAAACACAAAGCCAATTTATTTACGCTCTCCGTGTAAAGAGAATGTTGGTGCGCTCGTATTGGGTTCATTGTAACATGGACTGTTTTTAGTTCTTTCGGTGTAGCTATGTAATCGGAAAATTAGATTTAGTCTTATAGCACACACTTCTGAATTCCCTCAACTATTTTCGTTTCCTTGCCATTGCACTTATAGGAGTATAGTTTGGCATGTAGGCCTACGAATTTCGACATGATTTTTCCATCTTACTCGTCCTTGAACTTGCCGACAACTTTCTTGTTGGTGGGCGAAAAGCATTTGTGGTTCGTGGGATAGGACTCATGTCAATCTGCAAAGAACTGTGCGTCCGAAACCATGTCGTTGTAGAATTCCTGGGTTCTGATCTCGAACAGGAATGTGTCGGTATCCACATACAGGAGCTCGATGTCCTCTCCGTACCGGGCCTTCATTACATCGTAATAGAATCTGTACGTGAGAGTTTTTGACAAGTCGAGCACCGCTAGCCTCACATAAATGGGTTTGTCGAAAAGTATGGATTCGTGCTGTCGTTGAATCAGGGAAACAGATTCATCGTAAATCGATCGGTCCAGGAAAATAGGCTTGGTTTTCAGTTTTTTAAGTATTTTTTTGCTGCAGACTAGCTCCATTTTTCGTCGTTTTCTTTTGATCTCCATAAATTTTCCGAACGTTGCATTATTAGCTAATTTAAAGAATTCCTTCTCGGAGTCATTGGTGGCTGGCTGCCTGTTGCTTCGCAGTGTTGAGCTAGATGCAAGGCTTCAGCCATACTTCTTGCTCGAATTCTAGCACTCTGTGAATTTTCTCCACCCTTAATCCACGACATAGCACCTATTTCAGGTTGCGGTAGTGGATGATATAGCTATTTTGTCTTCGAGAGTCGTCATCAGTTTCGGATGCTTGGAGCCCGGCGGACACTGGTTGACAGGTAAGAATGGCAGGCCCTTCTGAGCTTCATGCAGGGCTGCTGGGTATTTTATAGCTTCATGCAGGGCTGCTGGGTATTTTATAGCTTCATGCAGGGCTGCTGGGTACTCGAGATCCACCTCTAGGATGTATCTAAAGTTACCATCACTGGGTACATCCATTACATCAATGTCTGTGCCGACCCACCTGAAGTTGCGTACTGGGAGTGGCATCGACATGGCCCATCCTTACAAGTTGTTGGCGTCCAGGTACTGCAGGTACGTCGTTGGCTTGTTTGGATTGTATGTTTCCAGCACATAGATGTTGTTTTCCACTGCATGTCATTTGATGTGCTGTGCCACATCACAACGGATCACTTCTTCAATAAACATATGCATGTCGTAATCGGTGAGTAGCTCCAAATTTACCACTGTTATCCGAAGCATGGCATCAAATGCGAACACTGGGGCGCTGACGTAGTGAGCACAGTCAAGCATGTATGTGAAAATACACAAGTCCCTGAGATTTTCAAAGATATCGGCCAGGATGAGTACATATGTCGTCAGGTACAAGTCCGGATACTTTTCCAGTTTCGCACAGTTGAATGTTTCCCGTTTCTGGGCATGTGTATAATCTTCGGCAGTGATGTCGGTGCTAGTCAGCTGGTTATGGAATGCTTCTTTCAGGAGCAGCTGCAGCTCTTCCAACTTCTCCCAGCTATCGATGTAATCGTATGGAAACACGCCTTTGCGTGCGACGAGTGACAGTTAGTAAGGCCCAAAGAACTTCTTCGTGTTGTTGAATTTTGTAGGTGGCGTGTACTTCGCCAGGGATGCTAGACTGCAGACCATGGAACTGAATGAATCGACAAACTGCACCGAAAATCTCTCCCCCCCAACTGCTTCGAAAACGTGATCATTTTCTCGCTCGTGTGCAGAATAATGAAGATGTCTTTCGTATCGTATCTCAGCTGCCTGATGATGAAATTCTCGCCGTAGCTCAGGTTATGGAAGAAAACAAGTTCTTCGGTCGTCGGCGCAGCAGATTGCCGCTGGTGCATGCAGACCCGNCGTAGCTCAGGTTATGGAAGAAAACAAGTTCTTCGGTCGTCGGCGCAGCAGATTGCCGCTGGTGCATGCAGACCCGATGTATCGCCCTGTGAAGTGGTCATGGCCACACATTTTATAATTTTCTACTATGAACATCGATTCGCAGTAGCAGCATCTCGTCGCCCGTGAGAAACTTGCCTTTTCAGTTGGCGTGAGCAGCAGCATTTGCTTTGAAGTGGCGTAAATATCTTTGGCCGCATTGCCAATATCCCCTATTGCTTTCATAAAGTGCTTCTCCGCATCCAGCCCCCTATAGAGTACTGGTTCTTTAGGCAATGACGAGGTGAGCGATTCAGGAATTAGAGTATTATCGACTTTCATGTAGATACAATAGTATATTCTTCTGGTAGGTGCATGTGTGTGAGTGGGTGGTTTCGGGTTCACAGGTGTGCACTGGCTTGAGCAAGGCTTCAAGTAAGTCTGCATAGACAACGATCGGCAATTTATTCATGTGGTGGTAGTTATTGCATTTCAAAATGGGCGGTCACCCATCTTTCCCTGGTTGCGGCATCTCCGCACACAGTGAGGAATTCTCCTCGTCGGTGAGCGGGTTCACATTTACCGATACAGTAGGATTATTCCCCTCAAACATCCCTATTTGCCGGAGAGGGGTAGGGAACTCCAAACCACTAAAATCAAATATGGTTTCCAGGGCTTCGTAGTGGAGGTCGACTCGCTCGGGATGTACACCTTCAATGTATCCAGCCAGCAAGCTGGCTTTAATTGAAACACACTGCTGGTATTTTTTCGGTTTGATAATGGCTTCTTTCCTCTTGACTGATTCCGGCAGTTCGATGTAAGATGAGGCATATAGAGGTTCCAGCTTGTTGATCGGAGCTGTAGGTGGTTAACTTTTGACAAAACCACCCCGATCCACATTCTTTGTATGTTTCTTGCTCTTCGTATATTTTTCCTATGCAGGATTTTACGACCTTTTTGATGCCAACCAATCTCGTGCACAGGTACATTCGTAGTCCTGAATGCTCTTTTGCCCGTACCTTCGTTTGAAGTATTCGGTTTCGCATAATCACCTTAAGACACATAATAAATTTAATTGGACCCTGCTCACGTACTTCCTTGGTGAGCTGTCTGACGATATTTTTCTTCATGTGAGCCAAAAATTCACAAATATCTTTTGAGGAACTGCTCTCGTTTTGTGCGACATACGTCTTTATATTGAGTCGGAAAGCACTTCCGGCCTCCACGAAACTATTCGCATTAGCCTTCCCAAATCCTGTCGTAATTCCTGAATGTGGCTGATGCTCACATGATGACGGAGTATCTTTTCGAGTTAATGGTTCAAATGACGATGGAGATTGTACACGACACATTTTGGCAGGCGAAGGACCTGTAGACTTACAGGTTTTCATGTGTCTCTGCAAACTATCGCGTCTAGCAAATGTTATGTCGCAATTTCCACACTTAAATGCCATTTGATCTGCATTCTTCGCGCAGCCATACTTCTCGTGCCTTCGAGCATCGTGGTTGAACACAAAGGTTTTATTGCAGAAGCGACATGGGCGTCGATGTATCGCATTTGCAGATCCAGTCGATGGTGGAGCGAATGGCATCGCCGACGATGTAGGCAGTCCAGCTGGAGCCAGCTATCGTACAGCCGAAGACGAAGGCGGGACGCCGGATGCAGGCACACCATCAAATGTATTCTTCATCTTGATCTCTATGACGAAAATATAAATATGCGAAATTAATATGTAAAAATGTTTTGGGAGCTACGCGATAAGTTAACTTCACACACACATATAACAAGTAGCTAAATAATAAAAAAAAAAATATATATATGCTGCAGTAAGTTTGGTTTAAAGCTGTGAATGCTCCATGTCACATATCACAGAATATATGCTGTAATGGTTCGCTGGTTCGGGCTGGTATGTGAAATTGAGCAGATTATTACTTTGGTGCGAAAATATGTACGCGTAATTACGAGCACGACGAATTATAACATGCTTGCTGTGATGGATGAGCCGAACGTCATATTACTTACCAAAATTATCGCTAAAAAGGTTAGCAGAGAGACGACGATCTGTCACCTGTCGCATCAGACTAAGAACTGGGACAATACCCGCCGAACCCTCATATGCCACCAAATGGCCTTGGTGTCGTGAGACCGGCAGCCTAGACTCCCATAACTCACGAGGTGAATCTGACTGCCTTATATACCTGCTGAACCCGATTGTCACATGACCAACAGCCAATCACGAACGAGCATTGTGGAGTAAAATAACTTACCGAATTGAGAGCTAAGAAGGTCAGGAGAGAGAAAACGATCTGTCACCTGTCGTATCAGACGAAGAACTGAGACGATACGNAGAGAGAAAACGATCTGTCACCTGTCATATCAGACAGACGAAGAACTGCGACGATACGTGATTCTGCCTGCCTTGTATACATTCAGAGCCCGATTGTTACGTGACCAACAGTCACTCGTGTGCGAGCAGTGTAGCTTGAATGATAGCTACGAAGGTCAGGAAAGGGAAGGCGATCTCGCATCATGAGTTTGTCGATTCTAATTGCCTTACATATACGTAGAACTTGAAATGTCACGAGTAAGCAATGTGGCATCTCGTCAATAATTTTTTTTTTTTCACCGGCACACTTAAACTTGAAATTATGTAAACTGTACTCGTCGGGCAAATATTATATATGAAAGAGGTGAGTGCACATGCATGCATACATGCATGCATGTTCGCATGGCCATGTTATGCTGGACAGACATCACATATCCGAAGAGTTGGCATNGAGGTGAGTGCACATGCATGCATACATGCATGCATGTTCGCATGGCCATGTTATGCTGGACAGACATCACATATCCGAAGAGTTGGCATTCCATGCCCTGCTGGATGCCAGCTCCCTACTGCTGCTTGTGCCCAGAGAGAGAGAGAGAGAGAGAGAGAGAGAGAGATACACTTGCAGTTGTAATAATAACCTTTTTGAAAAAGACATCGGTTACAGTGCCTTTTTTACTTGGTTATGCTATAGTGTCCTTAAAATAAATTATATAATTTTTAACATCATAAAACATGGCAAACTCTAAATATACATTTGTNATGCTATAGTGTCCTTAAAATAAATTATATAATTTTTAACATCATAAAACATGGCAAACTCTAAATATACATTTGCATTGTGGGAGGGGGAGGGGGGAGATACCATACTTCTTGCTAATCAAACACAGGGAAAGCCAGCACGGAAGTATGGGCAAAGAAGCATACATGTTAGTATTCGTGCACTTCCTCAGTGTGCATTTACACCGAAGTGCCAACCCCAAATAATTTGCTTATTACTCTTTATCACCCCAATGGATTAAATAAAATAATCGATNCCCAAATCTTTTGCATGTTACTATTTATCGCCCCACTGGATTAAATAAAATAATCGGTAGTATTATTTCTACAGGCAATGGTTGCTATAGTAGTAACATTTCGCTGCCTATGGTGTAAATGCATGTAAATTATTTTTAGATGCTAATAAGCACGAATTTGTAACTCCAAAAAAATGTTTCGATTGAGACTACCATATCTTTTTTAAATTTGTTTGTGATGTCCTTTCATGTTTTTAATGTTGGGCATGTATGTCTTGACAGGCGGGGTTATCGGGAACCATACTATGCTTACAGCACGACTCGAGGCCGGGAGGTGGTCGGTTTTAAGTTCCTCAGACAATCATTACTTATAAAAAAACTGTACGAATAATCGTTACAAATTAAAAAAGGCGACAAGATGAACAACAATTTTTAAAGTAAAATATAAACATGTATTTGATGGTAAACTGGTGTGAATGGAGAAGCTGAAAGAAAGAGAGAGGAAATGGCAGAAAGGAGGAGAGTGAAAGGGAAAGAAACAGAGGGAGGAATATTTCTGCATGGTTTTGCAAAAGTCGATGCATATACGAGTTTTAAAAACTACTGAATTATTAATTTGTTAAACAAATCTTTTTTTTTGTAATTACATTAAGTTATTTTATATTGACATAATATATCCTATAACTATGGCTAGCAAAAAATTTACACCGTGTACATTTTTTGCGTAGGTGCTCTATTAGATGAAAACGTTTAAAACAGAATAATAAAAACAGATATTCGATTTGGCATGACCTATGCCTATAAAAGCAATAAGGCTGCCAGAAACAGACATATATGCTTGAAGGGTTAGTGGATGTAACCAATGAGCTCCTTCGGGTAGGTCAGCAATCCCGAGTCGAACCGAAGTTCCTAGATCTTCTGAGGCCTGCCCAGCACTTCGAAGTCGAGCCGGAGACCCCCAGCCACAGCCACACACTCCCATTAAAAATACATTGTCCCTGCTTCGGAATATATACACTACTTATACCATTTATATGTAAGCCTGTTTTGTGATTTATTGTAATTTATTTACATTTAATTTGCCCTGACGTTTGTGAAAAATGCAACACAAAGAACGATACGTGTGATTGAAATGAACTTTATACCGCAGATTACGTACATGACAATATGCAATTGACTAGGATTACAGAAGTGTACATGATCTCTGTCCTTGAGAATTCAGTATGGTGTGAAGGCCCCACGTGCTGCAAGCAGAGCCCCCAAACGTTGTGGCAAGGTATCAAAGAGGGCGTGGATATGTTTCTATAGAATGCGAGTCCACAAAGCAGCAACAGTGGTTGCTGGGGGGACCGTGACGAATAAGTCGCCGACCAACCATATCCCAGACATGGTCGATGGGTTACATGTCAGGCGAACGTGCAGGCCAGAGAATCAGTGGTACCCGTCGTTCATTGTAGAAGGCTTGCACATTCCTCGCCACATGTGGCCGGGCATTTTCCTGCTGAAATATGGCATGAGGAATTGCCTGAATGAGGGGCAGTACCTCGGACTCTAATACCTCCCCGATGCAGTGGTTGTTGTTCAGACTGATTTCAATACGAAGGAGTCGAGATCGTATGTCGTATCCAATGGCACCCCAAACCATCACACTTGGCGTTTGTCTGCTATGGCGCTCTATAATGTAGGCTGCCAGATTGCGTTCAGCACTGTAGCATCTAACATGCATGCGGCCATCACAGTAGGACAGGTTGAAGTGGGACTCGTCTGAAAACACTCCATTTTGCCACTCAGCATGCCTGCGATAGCATTCGCGTGCCTATTGCAGTTTGAGGTGTTTGTGGTTTATGGACAATGGAAGCCGACGCAATGACATGTGTGCCACCAGTTCAGTCCGCAGCAGACGGCGTCGAACCGTCGACGCAGACAGGTCCACACCCGTTGCAGTACTCCAGTGTCGAGNACAGTCGTAATCACTTATTGCTGGTTCTCTGTTCTACATATCCTCCGAGTTTGTATTCATTTGGACCATTCTTTCTGGGTGTTGCAATTTCCACAAACAATATTGTATTTGTTATATTATTAGTTTATGTATGCCTTCTTTTATACTACTAAATGTATAATCCACTGACGAGTTATATAGCATGCTCCATGAACTATTCATAAACGAACGCCTGGTGTACATCTGTATATGCACTGGTGAATTTCCGAAAACACGCCTCTGTTCGGAGCGCAGCGATGTCCCCGGAGGACATGTGCTGGTGGCAGTTACAGGCGGTGGGACGAACGGATATTAGGAGCTCGGGATACGCGGCATTATTCAAATCACTCATACGATGTAATACTAATAAGAAGTGTTTCTATGCTACTAAACAGGCAGTATGTGTTTTCGGAATTTCACTGGTGCATCCACCGATATACACCAGACGTTTGAAAACGACTTTTTGTTAAGTCCGGTTAAATCGACTAATCCTCCAGTTTAACCGGCCTGTAAATTCGGTGGGTCTGGCGGATATGCACCAAAACATCAACCTAGGAATTTTCGAACGCCATCTCTGAAAAATAAAAGTTAACACTCCCTCATTTCGTAATTTTCAAGCATTCCAAAATATACAAAAGTAATTCGGACGTCAAGTTTTACAAACGGGATATGAAAAATTTAGAATTTATCTGTTATTGTCATTATATTACGTCTGAAAGCAGACAAAAATATTGCTGAAAATCAACCTGATGTTCTAAAAATGCCTCAACCGGTGTACACTGGTGTATCGACCTCTTGTGGACCATCGATGAATTTTCGAAAACGCGGTGTGTGTCCATTATTAGGCTATAAGGTGCTTGTTACTATTGTCACTAGCATCATCATCCATGCATCTGGCCACATCGACTTTGTAAACTGCCTTTGCATTGTTTTCATTGCGTTAATAGACACCCGGCCAACAGTTACACTTCTGCAGCTGATGAAACTGTCTTCAGCATACATATTGGACCTACCTTTGTTTCAGATGTTGTGTTGCCCTTGTTGATCATTTCACCAGTAATTTTAAACACAAAGTGGCCGGCGTTAGAATATACAGCGCAACAAATTAAAAATAATAAGTTATAATGACTTTTTTGAGTGAAACAGTGAAAGCAACCTAAAATCCATAAAGACAATTATTACCTTTTCCCTAGTATCGAATTCGAAGACTCGCGGAGGATTAGGACTACGACGAAACCATGAGTCGAATTTAAAATTCGGTACTTCAATGATCACGCCTTCTGCGTTTGGAAACTTCGGTACTGTAACAAACACAATACTTATTACAATAATGCTCAGTTTATCACTGGAAGTGGAAAATGAAAATAATTATTTAGTTGTAGATTATTATAAAACAGAAATTATATTTTGTGAACAAATTTTTATTCGAAAAACTGCAGTAAGTGAATGTTTTCCCCATTTCGCTGGGCCAAGTAGAATAATTTTGGACATTTATGATTCGTCTACAAACAGTTCAGTCTCGCCATGTATCTTCCTATTTTTTTTTTGGGAGAAAGGTGCAACAGTATTTCGGGAAGCATGTCGGGGAGAAAGATTTTTACGATTTTACACTTTTCCTGAGTATAGTTGATCAGGAATGATTCGCGGTTTCATTTCAGGATTGGTTTTACGGGAAAGAAACTTTTGTGCTGGCCTGTTAGTTGCTCATACAGTTTAAAAGACGACGTATAGAACTCTCGAGTCAATAGCAAAACTGCGAGACAAGGACAGAAAACCTCCTGCCTGGTCTGGGGTAAAAAATGGACTATTCACTGAAGCAACAGCCAACGAATATATGGGCGAGTCTCAGGAATACATGCAACTACAGAATAAAGCCATCAGATCATTGGACGCAAATTTTTCCAACCCCTACCAATCACCCATCAAGTATCTAAGTAGTGCTGAGCAGGGCCTCAGTACTGTTACAAGACGCCAGAGTAGCGTATCCTAATTAGTGAGGAATGGATGTCATAATAAAAAGAAAATATATAAACGTGTTTTTTCTTCTTCTTTTTTAAATTTATTTATACTGCTGTAAATATTCACACAGCTATTATTTACAGCATTAAACTATCTATCTNTTCTTCTTTTTTAAATTTATTTATACTGCTGTAAATATTCACACAGCTATTATTTACAGCATTAAACTATCTATCTAAACTATTACTCTTGTTATTCTCAATGAGCGTAAGATTTAATGTCTATCTGAATTGTTAATTGAAGGCCTTATCGATATCTCCATATTGTTTACAGTAACTTAATTCATACTCATTATTTACGTATTCAATCTGTCTATTGCCATACTTCCAAATGGCTGTCTGTCACGCATCCAGTTTAATAGTCCCGCCCGTCAGACTCACTCTTCACTGTACCGATACTCGCAGTCCGCAGACTTCACTCCTGCTGATCACTCCCGTCACCACCCGTCGCTTTGCTGGCTCGTCGCTTGTTGTCTTCGCATACCTGGCGCTTAAGGTCGTACAACCCTTCAAAAACTGCACTGTTGGCTCGGAGACCTGTTGCGGCCCAAGCAGTCTCGCTGGTCCGATCTAGAAGGTTCCCCGCACCCCGAGCCACGCCGAGAGAGACTAGGGTGATTGCCAGAACATTCTTGCAATGATAACACCAGAAATTCGATCCGCCCAAGGACGGGAGCGCACGAGTCCCGACAGGCGTGTCATGGACTCGCTGCAGCAGACTTTTGTGAATCTCCGCGCTGTTCTCGGGTTACCGCTCGCCCCTGACACACTGATTCGCTCGCTCGAGCGGTGACGGAGCAAGGTAAGCGATGCAGAGCAGCAAGTACGAAATAGTACTTCTGGAAGGATGCGACCGTGTACATCTATGTTTAAGAGTTAGTAGCCTGGACAAATTTTCTGTACATTCGTCGTTTGCGCGTTTACAAGTATCTCATTAAAAAAAATCTAAGCCCGTACAGTTTTGTTTGTATAATATTAAGTTTATTCTAAGAGAAAAAAATATCGTGAAAATGATGAAAAATCGCATTTTTAGAGCATGCTTGCGCATGTAAGAGAAAAAAATAAAACAGTACAGTCGTAGTTTTAATCTATGGGCTTTCATCGCATGTAATAAAATCACAGTGTTGCGGATCTCATTTGCACGGGAAAGCGTAACAGCGGAAGCATTTCACGCGAGTTCAACGTCTCGCGCGTAGGGGCGACGGGGTGCTGGTCGCGCTTGGTATTGTCGCCCGTGTCACCGTCTCGAAAGCGAAAATCTCGGGGCGATGTGCTCTTAAGGTCGGGGCTTTGGATCTGGTGACCACAAGTGAGAACTGAGAGCGCCTGCGACGAGAGGGTGTCAACCTTTTCCCCCCACCGACCGAGGGGTTCGAGGAAGCAGGATGTCCGAACGGCTGAGAACACCACGTTAATCCCGCTCAGTTCTCGTCTCCATAATCGAGGACACCTTGCACATGAAGGAATCAGTGGCCGATGTTTTGAGCGTCTTCCTTCTAAGTAATNCGTCTCCATAATCGAGGACACCTTGCACATGAAGGAATCAGTGGCCGATGTTTTGAGCGTCTTCCTTCTAAGTAATTAAATTTGTTAAGAGTTCCTGTAATTCTCACTGGTGAATGGTTAGTGCAGACATCAATGAGAACGCAGGACGCTTATTCACTGTTTGCTAGAAGCACGCTAGACATGGGTGCAACACCCACTAAAAAACTTTANTGAGAACGCAGGACGCTTATTCACTGTTTGCTAGAAGCACGCTAGACATGGGTGCAACACCCACTAAAAAACTTTAACGATTGCAACACTTGAGTTCGTAAATTAATTCGGGACTGAGCAGGTTAAAATACAAAAGCGCGGTCTCTGAGTATGAAATAATTTTCTTACGACTGCCCACGCTTCTGTTCGCGTTAACGTTGAGGAATATTATTTCTTAAACTTAAGCTCCCATTTCCTTTCTGCTTGCCCAGCCCATTTTCCATTTCATTATTACAGATTCCTCTGTTAGTTTCGGGACACTCCAACGGAGCTAAAAATTACCTTTTCAGGCTGTTGTATCTCATAATAGCAGAATGCATGCAAAAGTAGGGTAGCAACCGGCATTCAACTTTCATTGCAGATTTTATATCAACAAAACTATATGGTTACTTTTTGAAGTCGCATAGAAAACGCAGCACTCTAGTTCAGAGCTTTGTGTATTTCAAGGGTACTTGGTGCAAGTGTCAGTTTCACCCCTATCGCTCCTTTGGTTTTGTGCATTNGTCGCATAGAAAACGCAGCACTCTAGTTCAGAGCTTTGTGTATTTCAAGGGTACTTGGTGCAAGTGTCAGTTTCACCCCTATCGCTCCTTTGGTTTTGTGCATTTAATGCGCAAAAATAGCTCCATGCATGTAGGTGAACGATCAAGCCCTTGCCTTGCGTATTTCACACACTATCAGGCAGCTCTGCACGAAATTAGTCAAAGGAAAAAAAAAAAGTTGAGTTGATAGATTTGGGCCGCTCTTAACAACGAGGTCTTGAGAGCCGATGAGGGTGAAATGAGGTGAGAATGGAGCAGCGCCGGGATGTAAAGGGCGGGGGAAATGGGAAATCCCCGAGAAAACCCACTGACCAGTAGCGTCGTCTGGCACGATTCCCACCTGCGAAAATCCGGCAGTGAACCGGCCGGGGATTGAACCAGGTTCGCTTAAGTGCGAGGCGAGCAGGCTAACCGCTCAGCCACCGCAGCTTCAGGAAAAAAAAAAAAAGTATTTCGTGTCTCACCGTTGTGCATGGAAAGATAGGTATAGACCGTTCACGATTAACTGAGCATTTTCGAAATCAACCTTTGAAAAATATCACTGCCCCTGCCTTGCATATATTTTAACGGACACGATGTCTGGCATGCACCCAGTAAAGTTGGTAACGACGGAGAGAAAGTAGTTCCATGTCTTAACGTTGAATTAAAAGAGTTAGGTAAACATTTGTAAATACTGAAATTTTTTTTTTTTCTGTTTTTGATGAATATAAATGCAAAAATCAACTAATTAGTAAAATATTTNGTATTTCGTGTCTCACCGTTGTGCATGGAAAGATAGGTATAGACCGTTCACGATTAACTGAGCATTTTCGAAATCAGCCTTTGAAAAATATCACTGCCCCTACCTTGCATATATTTTAACGGACACGATGTCTGGCATGCACCCAGTAAAGTTGGTAACGACGGAGAGAAAGTAGTTCCATGTCTTAACGTTGAATTAAAAGTTTTAGGTAAACATTTGTAAATACTGAAATTATTTTTTTTTTCCTGTTTTTGATGAATATAAATGCAAAAATCAACTAATTAGTAAAATATTTTTTATGACAATTTTATGATTTCACATAAACGACGCACGAATAAAGTGATCAGGCCAATGCCAGTAGTTAAATACAATAAGGTGGGATAATACACAATGTGCATACAAGTAGATCTTCAGCAGAGCTTTCCAAAGTGCCCAGTTTACCGTGAACTGCCTTCAGCTGCAATATTATAATAGGCTACAAAGCACCATCGTGTACATGAAGGGTCCTGCTACAATAAACCAGCAAAACTTGCTACCGTGCTGTTGATTGGGTGCACTGCATGCTACGATTATTGCTGTTGCGATGCCTTTGATACTATTTCCTTTCGTCAACACATACACGGCGGAGCGATGTCGACATTGGATTTGCGTACGCTTTTCTGTGTCCAATTAAAATTGTATGATACTATAGCACTTTTTTTTATTACGTTTATTTCTCTAGACATTTGGAGAAAGTAATTTTCTGTATAAGTCGTGTTTGTGTAACTGGTTGTGCCTCCTAATTAAATTTTAAAATTTTCTAGTTAAAACAATTGCGGCTTCTTAAACTACAATGCGCCTGCGCAGTTACGAGCATGCGCCTCATTTGCCTACGGTGCCTGTGACGCAGATAAAATGACCAGTCACAAGCACACTGCCGTTCTGCTGCCGACCGACCGCCGGCGAAAGTTTAACAGTTGAGCAACTCTACTGGCAAGCAACGGCACGGCACAACTGCAGTGACGTCATGGTCACGTGACCAATCAGGTTTCATGAAAACTGCTGCAGTCATCGGCACGGCAGCTCACCTGCTCATTTTATCAGGGGCCTCGGTAGGCATTGCGTAGAGTGTGCACGCCAGCTTCGCAGTAATCAACCTCGGAATTCCGACTAAGAACTGCTTTTCTCCCACTGTAACTGTCAAATCCTCGTGGCTTCGCCTTAAGAGTGAGTGAAGATATTTGGGCGGCTCTTAACAGCGAGTTCTTGAGGGCCAGTGAGGGTGATTGATGTGAGCATGGAGCAGCGCCGGAATGAAAGGGCGGGGGGAAACGGGAGATCCCCGAGAAAACCCGCCGACCAGCGGCATCGTCCGGCACGATTCCCACATGCGTAAATCCGTTTCGCCTAGGTGGGAGGCGAGCAGTCTAACCGTTCAGTCACCGCGGCCCCGCATCGCCTTAAGGTAGATAGTTTACACTTATACTTGTTTTAAAATGTTCTTGCGGCTCCTCTCATCAAGGTTTCGCGCAGCTGAGTTTTATTCAAGCGATATTATAAAAATGTAGCTAAACGCGTACGTCACTGTTTGGGTATGCGATTTTTGTAGTTCTGGCGACAAATAGCGAGCCAGTGTTTAGAATATGCGCAGAAGACGAAAATCGGTGTATCCACGGACCAGCCTGGCTTTGTAAGTCTTCCACCTACTTGGCGCTTGAACTGCGTTGCAGAGTGTTTGAAATACACGTTTTCCCTCGAAACTATTAATCTTGCGTCTNACCTACTTGGCGCTTGAACTGCGTTGCAGAGTGTTTGAAATACACGTTTTCCCTCGAAACTATTAATCTTGCGTCCAATATGCTGATCTACAAAAATAACACACACGCCGTACAAAGCCTGCTCAGTGCTTTCAAGACTTCACGCACATTAGAAATACAATTCCAGAGCACACCAACAAAGCTAAAACCGGCTCTTTTTAAAGCGCCGTATCTCAAAACAAACGCATCAGATGCATACAAAAACACTCAAGGGCCCGACCTTGAATCTTGTTAAAATTATAGGATCGCCAGTTCCTTAGGTACAAGANGCACATTAGAAATACAATTCCAGAGCACACCAACAAAGCTAAAACCGGCTCTTTTTAAAGCGCCGTATCTCAAAACAAACGCATCAGATGCATACAAAAACACTCAAGGGCCCGACCTTGAATCTTGTTAAAATTATAGGATCGCCAGTTCCTTAGGTACAAGACGAATAGCACTGCACACCATCTCAGAGCTTTGCGCTTATAGTGGCGATGGCGCACTTGATGGGCGTAGCAGTGTNGACGAATAGCACTGCACACCATCTCAGAGCTTTGCGCTTATAGTGGCGATGGCGCACTTGATGGGCGTAGCAGTGTAGCCCTTACCGTTCCAGCGCTTCTCTGCCTCAGATGCGGAAAATGGCTCCAGGTACGGGGACATATTTTCTGTACATTCGTTGGTTGCGTGCTTACGCGTATCTCAGCAAATAAATAACCTCGGAATACGACACGACTTTTCACCATAAAAGATAAAAACCAATTGTCTTACCCAACACGGTTTTGGTTTGATAATTTTAAGTGTATTCTAAGAGAAACAAATCATGAAAATGGCAAAAAATTTAATTTCTGGAGCTTGCTTACGCAGGTTCCTTTAAGAGGTAGCAGAAAGAAAAACCGTGCTTGTCTAGGCTATTTTTCACGGTATAGCTTTCAAACAAACAACACCTTGTGCATCTTTGCTAGGGTTGCCAACCCTCCCGGAATGCCCGGGAGACTCCGGGAATAATGTTCAACCTCCCGAGCTCCCAGGATGCAATAATTTCTCCGGATTTTCTAAAATAATATTGTCATTAACAAAATATATAAATTGAACCGAAATCAAAACACATGGAATGCATAAGCGCTGCCGTGCCGCCGCCGCCGCCGCCGTCACGTTTGACGTGTCGCATCGCGCGCGGCCTCCCACCTCGTGCCTACTGGCCTACCCCCGCACCGCGTCCCGTTCCGTTGTTTTGTTCAATCAGTCGAATGAAATATTCATGCAGAAATCAAATGAAAGAAATTCCTGTCCTGTTCTTTCCATTCCTGTCTTTAATGCTTCTTGTGAACGCGTATTCAGTATCATGGAACAAGTGTGGAGCAAGGAAAGAAACAGAATGAACATATCTTTAGTAAAAGCTAAGTTTCAAATATTACAAAATTTTAACTTTTCTTGTAAAACTTTTTATGATTATGTCGTAAAAAACATAAAAATATTAGATGATTCTCAAAAGCAATGTAAATATAAATTTAAAAATAAAAATTAACAAATATTAGTGAATTTCATTCAATCTCCAACCCCCCCCCCCGGGATCAGTTCAAATCTCCCGGGTTCGTTCCTTCGAGAGTTGGCAACCCTAATCTTTGCCTAGACCACACATTGCTACATAGTTGTTTTTGCAAAATAATGTAACACCCAGAAAATTACGGATAGACAAAGATGTATAAGAATCAGCAAACATACATAACACAAACTCTTATTATTTTATTTATATTTTCTCTCTTGTAGCAAGGTTCTTCTTTTCAAAGCCATGCAAGATTATTTTTGTTTGAAAGTGATATCGTGAAAGGTGGCCGAAACACACCTAAAATAATTTANGGGATCAGTTCAAATCTCCCGGGTTCGTTCCTTCGAGAGTTGGCAACCCTAATATTTGCCTAGACCACACATTGCTACATAGTTGTTTTTGCAAAATAATGTAACACCCAGAAAATTACTGATAAGCAAAGATGTATAAGAATCAGCAAACATACGTAACACAAACTCTTATTATTTTATTTATATTTTCTCTCTTGTAGCAAGGTTCTTCTCTTCAAAGCCATGCAAGATTATTTTTGTTTGAAAGTGATATCGTGAAAGGTGGCCGAAACACACCTAAAATAATTTANTTCAAAGCCATGCAAGATTATTTTTGTTTGAAAGTGATATCGTGAAAGGTGGCCGAAACACACCTAAAATAATTTAACATGTAAACCCACATTCTTCCGCTCGGCCGGTCCGTAGGCTAAAAATGAGGTAGACCGATTATTCGTCTTCTGCGCATGTACCCAACATTGTCCTACCTTAAAGGAACACAACTGTCGAATTCACATGGTCAAAATTGCTGAACGTGTTTGCTTATTTCTTAATTTTGAAATGACAAGCACTATTATAATAATAAAATACTTTTAGCAACATGGATTTAATCAAACTGTGTTAAAATTTGGTTAGAGGGAGTATAAAATCATTAAAACGCTTATTTACTAAACAGTATTCTAACCTCAAATGCAATCCACGCCATTTTTGCAAGTCGTATTGGCAGAAAAGCAGTTCAATGTTTGGGACACGCAGATTGGTTGTGCGCAGTCAGTGAGATCGGTCTACCTCATCTTTAGTCTACGGGCGGTACCAAGGAGGTATACTGTATATAACCTCCTTGGCCAGTACTCACGCTGGGAGTCAGCGACTGCGGCAGCCACCAGCATCAACAACACCAGAAACTTCATCGTCGGCGACACCCAGGCGTGCGGTCCTGCGCTGCTGATGTACCCTGCTGTCGTCTTCGATCTTCGCTCTCTCGCCAGCAAATGTCGGGGATCCGGCCACACGCACTTTCACCGCAGGTTGACCTTGCTGATTCCACCGCACTGTTCCAGTGCTGCCAACAAGGCGGCTAACGTCGCTACAAACATCTGCAGACAAACAGCAACTATACTGGTTTTTTTNGTTCCAGTGCTGCCAACAAGGCGGCTAACGTCGCTACAAACATCTGCAGACAAACAGCAACTATACTGGTTTTTTTTAGGATTAAGTAATAGGCTCACACAAATTTAGCAAACCCAACAGCTGTCTTACTACTTGAGTTCCGCCGACCAAAAACAGCCAATATTAAGATTAAATGCAAGGTTTTCCGGCCAAAAACATAATTTTGGAAAATTAAATGAAAGTTCAGTCTTGTACAAATAGTAATTAATATTTTTTGAGCAGTATTTTCACAATCGTATTTTTTGCGATGATTTTGAAACCGACTGTCGTTTACGGTTTTTTTGTTATTCTCGCGTAGTTATTAAATTTAGTATTGCTTACAAAAATTTACTGCCAGAAATTGGCATTCTGAGAAAGAAGTGACAATATTTACAGAAAGGGCATTGGAAATATTCTACATACTATTGAACGCATAGTTAAANGTTCCAGTGCTGCCAACAAGGCGGCTAACGTCGCTACAAACATCTGCAGACAAACAGCAACTATACTGGTTTTTTAGGATTAAGTAATAGGCTCACACAAATTCAGCAAACCCAACAGCTGTCTTACTACTTGAGTTCCGCCGACCAAAAACAGCCAATATTAAGATTAAATGCAAGGTTTTCCGGCCAAAAACATAATTTTGGAAAATTAAATGAAAGTTCAGTCTTGTACATATTTTTTGAGCAGTATTTTCACAATCGTATTTTTTGCGATGATTTTGAAACCGACTGTCGTTTACGGTTTTTTTGTTATTCTCGCGTAGTTATTAAATTTAGTATTGCTTACAAAAATTTACTGAAATATTATATTTATAAGCCATATAAAAGTATATCAATATTGGCGTGAACTTCCTCAACGACTCTTCGAATAAAACTACCGACCAAGAAAATCAAAGAGTGATAAACGCAGAAATAAAGAGTAGTGCAATTTCTGGACACCAGAAATTGGAATTCTGAGAAAGAAGTGACAATATTTACAGAAAGGGCATTGGAAATATTCTACATACTATTGAACGCATAGTTAAATCTGACTTTGTAATGGCCGAGAATCTGCGTAAAATATCTTGCGAAGAAATCCATGTCCACTATTTTAGTGAAATTGCTCAGAGTGAATTTATAGGTTTGAAATCGTTACAGATTCAGAATCATGTCTTGCATGAATGATCCAAAAGCCACGCAGTCATTAATATTGGACTGTAGAATAACCCCCCAGGGGGGTCATTCTAAGTGTTTCCTTCCAACGAAAA
This sequence comes from Clitarchus hookeri, assembly GCA_002778355.1. Taxonomy (NCBI): domain Eukaryota; kingdom Metazoa; phylum Arthropoda; class Insecta; order Phasmatodea; family Phasmatidae; genus Clitarchus; species Clitarchus hookeri. Next base: position 39,379 of record NQII01009134.1, read on the forward strand.
AAAAAGATTCTTTAAAACTATCGGCTCCAGACCACTGCTCGGTATTCTAAGCTTGAAACGAAGGTCGAGTGACGTCACGAGTGTAGTCGGGACGTGTCAACTGCTCACAAGCAGTCGGCAGGCTAGAATTTCGTAGTTAACCAATATGACGGGCGTCGGTATTAAATGTGGCCATGTATTTCAATGACACGGAAATAAATATTGAAATCGTATTTCAGTCACGTCGTGCACAAACACAACGTACCTCAAATAATTTTCCTACGCATATATTAACGATACGAATAAGCATGAAAATATTGGGTATAACTATTACAAACTTGCATCACACACGTCCGTCTTTCTTAAACANTTTAGCATAAAGTCAGTGCAGCACGTGTTTGTGTTGCATGGAGTTATAATTTTCCTACGCATATATTAACGATACTAATAAGCATGAAAATATTGGGTATAACTATTACAAACTTGCATCACACACGTCCGTCTTTCTTAAACATTGTGCACAACATGATACAGACTATTTTAGGCGTGGGATGTTATTACAAGCGCTTAAATGTACGAATACGCAATTGTAAATATTTAACCAATTAACTCCTATTATCTTAGGACGTACATCCAGATATACATTTATTCGTTCCTTACATAGCATGTGTTCAGTGGGCGAGTAGTTAAGTTGCGTGTTGCACAGCACAAACATGTCCATGTTTTGAGGTCGAAACTCCCCACAGCTTAATTTTTTTTTGTTTAAATATGTGAAATAGAATTATGTTATTATATGTGGTAACAACATTTTTTTAAAAGGGCAAGCTTATAAGCTGTGTGCGTTTGTATTTTGTTACCTAATAGCCTACAGTTTGGAATGTTCATTTTAAAATGGNTAACAACATTTTTTTAAAAGGGCAAGCTTATAAGCTGTGTGCGTTTGTATTTTGTTACCTAATAGCCTACAGTTTGAAATGTTCATTTTAAAATTGAAGGATAAAATTTGATAGGTAGGTCTTATGTACTTTAACTAAAACGGATCGTGATTAACTTTAAATATTACGAATATGAATATATTCTGCAACAAAATGACAACTCCTTGCATTGATTCCAGAAAGAAGAGACTAATAAATTCCACATAATTAATAATTTTAAAACTAACTTTCAAGTAAAAATGAATAACACAAATACATTGAAAATCTACTTATGCTCCTTCTGTACAAAATAAATATTTTCTGCGCTGAAAGGTTATCGGCGTTTTAAAAACCACAGGCTTATATGTGGTAAAAAGGGAGGGAAGGTTATTTAATTCACACCAAATTCAATGCATTTCGCGTAAGAGGTTAGCAATACTGTTATAATATATCAACCATAGAAAAAAAATGGTATAACGCCAGTGACTCAGTCAATGTTACTTATTTTATATTTATTCAAAATTATCACCTTCCATGGCTCCACGGTACACTTCAGCGGACACCAAGGTTAGGAATATTAATATAATCGTTTTAAGATGTGTACATTTCTTTGTTATTCAGGACAGCGTAAAATCTATATTTAAAATCTGCTAACTTTCCTTTATTTAGCCTTGGCGAAATATTTTATTTTCCACAAACACAAATGGTTTGTTAAACATCCGGGCCACGTCCTTAATAAGTAAACATCTATATCTCACGTAGGTAAAAAAAAAAATGCAGTTCAACATGGCCACCAACACAGTTTCTCACACACNCACAAATGGTTTGTTAAACATCCGGGCCACGTCCTTAATAAGTAAACATCTATATCTCACGTAGGTAAAAAAAAAATGCAGTTCAACATGGCCACCAACACAGTTTCTCACACACTCCACAAAATCAAAGAAAACTGTACACTATTATTTTCTTATAAAATACATATTTCTAATTATATATTATTTTTCACGATCTAAAAATATAAGGCTTACTATTAGTGTCATTAAGTAATGCTTTTTAAACAGATTTGAGCAATTTTAAAACGAGTAATTCTAGTAATATTTCGTTTGTACGTTGTCGACCATGCGCAGAGACACTAACGCTCGTCTAGTTTGGAGTAGGGAAAGTCGGTAAGCCGAAGATGCCCGAATGTACCCCCGTGCTAAATGACGAACAGCTCTGAATACCGTCTTCAAGCAGCAGATTATATTCGTCAGCTGCGAGACAGTAGGTTCGAGACGGTGTCGGCAGTTACCGACGAAAATTGGAATAAGCTCCCTGAGGTCAGACGTACAAAACAAAAGTATGACATCAAAGAAGTGTATGACATTTCATACGAAACTACTTAGAATCGTATAATCGATCCCTTTGGCCTAAAAAACTGCAGTAGATACCGTCAGAAGGTTCCAAAGCTTCAAATTAATGTATCTGGTGTTTAGTAGCTTCGCAACAAGTTTTAAACTAAATACATTTTGTAAGTAGAGTGTTACAGAAAATTACCCTTGATCTAGGGAGAAATGCCATTTCCTTAAAATCGGGAACAAACCAGCTGGGCTTTTCAAAACTGTCTTACGCCGATTTCAGGTTAGCACACGGACTTCGGTCACAGCCAGTAAAGCATCTCTGGTGGTTTCCCAGCCGTCATCGTGGTACAGGCATTACACTCATTACAAGCTGACCACCAGTCCAACAGACTGCAACCTCACCGTCGCCAGCCCTCACCTTACCTTCAACCTACATGGCAACTTCACACTGAAATTCCTTCCTTGAGCCCCAAACGGCCTGAACTCTGAGTAGTAATGCCCCACCAAGTGGCTGAACCTTGGTATTATCTATCCATTCCGACTGCAAGGCAGAAATCCCTTTCTCGGTCACGAGAAAACCAGGCCGCGTAGGGACTACGTGGGGTAGCTAGCGTTTGTCTGTGTCCAGCGGTGATGCAAGGAGCCTGTGGGTCGCCAGACTGAGCTAGAATACTTACACTGAAGAGCCAAAAAAAACTGGTATAGGCGTGCGTATGCAAATAACAGAGGTAGGGAACCAACCAGAGTAACGTGATGCGGTCGGCAGCTAGATCGGTTACTGCTGCTACAATGGCAGGTTATCAAGATTTAAGTGAGTTTGAACGCAGTGGTATAGTCGGTGCACGAGAGATGGGACATAGTATCTCCGAGGTAGCGATAACATTTGGATGTTCGCGTACGACCATTTCACGAGTGTACCGTGAATATCGGGAATCCGGTAAAACATCACATCTTTGACATCACTGCGGCCGGAAAAAGATCGTGGAAAGAACGGGACAATCGACGACTGACGAGAATCATTAAACGCGACAGACGTGCAAACCTTTCTCAAATTGGCGCAGATTGGATTTGTGGACNTAGGCAGGTGTACCAGTTTTTTTGGCTCTTCAGTGTATAATGCTTAGCTTGTCCTTTCTGTGATCCGTGATGGGTTGCCTCTCTCGCATAGCTACCACATGGCACTGTCACGACACCTCAGATGAGTGGACGCATTCCTGCCTCGAAGGGAAACCTTAGGGGTCGTAGGGGCCGTGGTGGCGTAGGGTTTAAACTACTCGCCTCCCACCTAGGCGAACCTGGTTCGATTCCCGGGGGTCGCCCCCAGATTTTCTCATGTGCCATACGATGTCGCTGGTCGGCGGGTTTTCTCGGGGATCTCCAGTATCCCTCGTTCTTGCGTTCCGGCGCTGCTCCATAATCATCTCATTTCAACCTCATCTCAAGACCTCGACGTTAAGAGCCGCCCAAATAGTTTCACTCACTTAAGGGTCGTCCATGGCCACTCCTCCCCACTCACCCTTGATATAGAGATTACTGTGATCCTTTCGTAAAGAGTAAGGGATTTTATACAGAATTTAAGTTCTGATGACAGACTCATTAATGCAATAGCAGACGCCACAGAAGTTGCCAGCACATTCGATATAAACATCGACTTTGAAGAAGAGAAGGAGTTTCAACCAAGAAATACCATGGGGAAATTTATGTACATGAACATATAATTCCGGGGAAAGGGTCCTTCAATACTAATNTTCAACCAAGAAATACCATGGGGAAATTTATGTACATGAACATATAATTCCGGGGAAAGGGTCCTTCAATACTAATATCTGCTGCATAATTCTTGTTCATATCCAGTGACACCCTAAGACATCGTTTCGAATTATTCGTAAACCACATTAAATATTTCAGTTTGTTGTATGACATAATAANTTCAACCAAGAAATACCATGGGGAAATTTATGTACATGAACATATAATTCCGGGGAAAGGGTCCTTCAATACTAACATCTGCTGCATAATTCTTGTTCATATGGAGTGACACCCTAAGACATCGTTTCGAATTATTCGTAAACCACATTAAATATTTCAGTTTGTTGTATGACATAATAANAGTGACACCCTAAGACATCGTTTCGAATTATTCGTAAACCACATTAAATATTTCAGTTTGTTGTATGACATAATAATAATCGTTATTTATGTGGCGAAGTTAAAGCATTATCGCATTCTCGTACAGTTAACCACTTTTTTTAAAAACATATTTTAAACTTAAGGCCATACTTTATATATATTATACCGATCAATTTATAGTAAATAAAGTATCTACACAGATATTTAAAAAAGGAGCAGATAACTTCACAATTGGTTAAAAGACTGCCATGGCTGCGACACTTATGACACAGAGTTTCATTACGAGTTGCTCAAACTTCCGTCCATGTTACCTTCAGCAACTCCTCCAGCTAAAGCAATGAACTGCGTTAGCAAAAATAAGCTCACTGAAACATTCTTCAATACAATCTTATCGCTTCGGATACTTTCATCTTTGCCAATCGCAGTATAGCTAGTGGAAAGAAAAGGTTTTCAAAGCTAAAAAGAATTATATAAACTTACTTGAGGTCAACAACTAGTCAAGAACGATTATTTGGCTTGGCCAACATAGCATTTGAAAGTGACTTATTTAATTAGTAGAATAATTATCTGCGTTCTGGGGCAAATGATTCAGGAGTAGGAGCCACGCGCCGGCGGGCCTCAATGTTATGACGTCACCCGACCATCATATTAAAACCAGTTGACCCTTGACCTTGACCCTATACCCGTGACCTTAAAAAATCTTAAACCCAAAAAAATTCAAGAAAATTTCTAAAAAATTATAAAATCCCAAAAAATTTATAAAAAATAAAAAAAAATTGAAAAAAATAAAAAAAAATGATTTAAAGATGAACGTGTATGAGGTCCGGGGTTCAATGGCAGGTGGATCGACTAAGATCCCGACACGACCGACCCTCGCCAGGTCGGACGGTGTCCATCTCATCAGCCTGTTAGATGTCGATGACCTTGAGTGACCTTGAACACAAACAATTTCTAAAAAATTCAAAAAATCACAAACCTTCTTTTTTGAAATTTCAACAAACTTCCAAAAAAACCCTTGACACTTGACTTAAGATTCAAGACCGAAGACCCAAGACTCAAAACCCAAGACTCAAAACCCAAGACTCAAAACCCTTGACTCAAAACCCTTTACTCAAAGCCCATTGACTCAAGACTCAAGGCCTATAACCCAAAACTCTTGACTCAAGACCCATGACTTAAGACTCAATACTCAAGACTCAAGACCCTTGACCCAAGACAATTGACCCAAGACACTTGACCCCATGACCCATGATCGTGTCCTTAACCTTCCAGCCCTTTTGTTTCTAGAATTTTCCACTTCTTGCTCTGTCATTCAATCTTGCTACTTCATGCTCTGTCATTCCATCTTNCCCTTTTGTTTCTAGAATTTTCCACTTCTTGCTCTGTCATTCAATCTTGCTACTTCATGCTCTGTCATTCCATCTTGTCTCTCTCTTTCTTCTCTCGCCAACCTCTTTTCTCTCTTACACCTTCGTCCACCATCTTGATTGACGTCTGCTGTAGTTCCCTCACCGCCTGCTAAGGGCGCTGGTGTCGGTTATGTTGTTGTTTATTGCTACAAGAGTGTGCAGGTGTAGTCGATCGCTCTACACACCAGTGTGTATATTTATTTNGTTATGTTGTTGTTTATTGCTACAAGAGTGTGCAGGTGTAGTCGATCGCTCTACACACCAGTGTGTATATTTATTTATGAATTTGCGGATGAAGTGTAATTTGACATTTCCGAGAAGGTGTAAAAAGGGCATGTAATTATTCTAATAATAATAAAATTTTGAGTTCTTCCGATTTTTGTATATGTAATTTTTAAGCGAAATCAAATTTACAGTATACGTGATCCCAGACACACGTTCAACTTTGTCTATAAAATAGAATTTTTAATTTTTAAAGGTTTTGATTATAATTGACTGTGCATTTCAGCTTTTTTTTTACTGTTTTATGAAGAAAAAAAAAAGAGGTAACCATGCCATGCATTTCATGGCATTCCGCTTGCCCTCAAACTTACCACGTACATGTTTTAACCATGCGCGCGGCTCCGCGACTTGGGACGTGCAGTGCTAGCATTTTAACAGGTCCGCACCTGCATGGTGTCGGATAACCCCTGTGTTAACTTATGTGCTTTGAAGTAGTTTTCTCACGTCCACGCCTGCATAGTGTCTGGTAACCGTGAAGTGTCTAGTAACACGATCTCCACGCCGCACTCGGCAGCTAACAACAGCATGCTTTCCACCCAGCTGGCACNCGTGAAGTGTCTAGTAACACGATCTCCACGCCGCACTCGGCAGCTAACAACAGCATGCTTTCCACCCAGCTGGCACTGTGGTTTGATGTGAGGATTGGTGTGTGGATTACTGTGTATATTGCTGTGTGAATTGATGTGTGGATTGGTGTGTGGATTACTGTGTATATTGCTGTGTGAATTGATGTGTGGATTGGTGTGTGGATTGCTGTGTGGATTGCTGTGTGAATTGGTGTGTGGATTGGTGTGTGGATTACTGTGTATATTGCTGTGTGAATTGATGTGTGGATTGGTGTGTGGATTGCTGTGTGGATTGCTGTGTAGATTGCTGTGTAGATTTATGTGTGGATTGGTGTGTGTATTGCTGTGTAGATTGCTGTGTGGATTGATGTGTGGATTGGTGTGTAGATTGCTGTGTGGATTGATGTGTGGATTGTGGTGCTGATTGTGGTGTGTGTGGTGCTGATTTTGGTATGTGTGGTGCTGATTGTGGCATGTGTGGGTCGCAAGTTAAAATTAACTCCCCGTATTTTAATATAAAATTATGTAGTTCTACCTCCAAAGCTGAAAGGAGAATAATTTATTTAATAATTTCGCTTTAATTATATATATATATATATATTTAAACAGGTCCCTCGGTATATTTAATCACTTCCTGGGTAAACTGTATTTGCACTTTTCACTAAAAAGTGCCTAGAACTACAGTAGGCTCCCACCACGCTTCGCCATTGGTCGATGCTCAACTTAGACTTTGTAATGAACAATGCAGCACCATGGCAGGCCCCCGCCGTGCTTCCCAATTGCTCGTTGCGCGACTTGAACTTTGTACAGATTATCCGCGGAGGGATACAAGGAAAATAGTTCCAGAAATCTGATATAAGCTAGAAACGCAGCTGCTTCATTCCGTTATGCCTTGTGAATTTGCTGTGTACTATTCCGAGTGCTTCTCCTCCGCTGTCATCTTGAGTCTATCAACAAGTTAATTCGGGTCATTGAGAAAATCACCAGCATCGTCTTCAGCACTATCTCTGTCTTCATGTTCATTTTCATCAATGCTGTCTTCATGATCGTCTTAACCTCCTGTTTCACACTTTATAATAAATTTACTTTTCTTTGCAGCAGGAATTGTATGGTCATCAGCATTTAGAGCCAATGGTTGTTTATTGTGAAGTTCATCGATTTCACGCGAAATTTTTGCAAGTGTATATTTCGGGCGAAACCACTCTACTGCACGACAGAGGTCAATCATTCAGTCTTTAGCACTAACTATCTTACCATAATCGCCTGTGGAATCAGTATCCATCGATGCAGCAAGATATATTGACGAAATCACTTGCTGTCTTTCAAAAGACGAATCCTGGCAGTTATTGGTGTGGTTCTTCAATGTATCACCTTGCATAAACTACATGTGTCCACTGTCGCAATGTTTCCTCATGAGAAAAGAACTCTTCGAACAGGTGGTTCTTCATGTTGCCGAGCATTTTGACTGAATGTAAAGACTCGATCGCAGAATCGACACCGACAAAAATCAGGCAGCAATGAAGCAGATCACGGCTCCATGTTCGTTGAAGTTAAAGGCGGGCCTACGTATTTACAATTCTTGTTCACAGTATGATGGGAGTGCGTTTCCAAATCGATGTTCACCTCGCGATGTCAGAACGACAAATGTTATTATTGGGTGATTATTTTTACAGCAAAGAGCCTAGTTTGTGCCCACAGAAGGCCTTCTGCAATAAATATATTTAAAACATTGGAAAAAAGAATAGGGGAACACTTTGAGAAAACTCACATACTCGTTCGCCCCAGAAGAAAATATGCAGATACTTACATAACAATTTGTTATTTAAATATGCTTGTAGACATATGTACATATAAATATATAAATTTAAAAAATAAATATACTTTTATTTATATATAAATAATTATATATAACACTAATATAAGATAATTGTATGTTAACTAATTTATACACCTATACATAATTTCGTATAAAATATATTAAAAATAATTTTATATCCCCATATTTATGTATACATAAATATCTACGTGTTTTATTCTAGGGCGAACGAGTTTGTGGGTTTTCTCAGAATACTACCCTATTCTATTTTCACATTTAAAAAATATATTTATTGCAGAAGGCATTCTGTGCGCACAATTTAGGCTCTTTACCGTAAATAAGATCACCTTTATACGGAAATGTAGATGTAGTGTACTCGCAATGTGACGCTACAGTCGCCCCACACTGAGCCATTTGTCTATTCCGGGCCTCGTTTTGGCATATGATTGTGAGCACATGGTGCTTCGCACGGTGTTGTGTGAATGCATTGCACTGTATGTAAAGTGCTGAGTATACTGAGATGTACGGGGCAGTGATGATCTTGGCACTGTGTGTTAGTAAGCATAGGCGTTGCAGGTGCTCGCTGTGGGAATGTGCGGACCGAAGTTACAAGCGGTGGTCTGTGCGCCACTAGGTATTTAGGCCCCTTGTACCTCTATATCTGATCGGAGTCCTCTAGGGCACTGCTNCGCGGTGGTCTGTGCGCCACTAGGTATTTAGGCCCCTTGTACCTCTATATCTGATCGGAGTCCTCTAGGGCACTGCTTAAGGTGTTTTTTTTATTCTTGTGTCAAGGCAAAACCATTTATATATTAAAATTAAGACAGGAGACACCTAAAACACACCAAAAAAGCGCGGGAAGGTGCCATAGCTCATGCCACGAANTATATTAAAATTAAGACAGGAGACACCTAAAACACACCAAAAAAGCGCGGGAAGGTGCCATAGCTCATGCCACGAACGAACCCTTCCACCACGATCCAGCAGCCTGCCTCTGATAGGCCAGTCACGGCGACCTATCAGAGCGTGCTACTGAAACCTGCCATGGAACAAAACTTTTGCATCGAAGTGGAAGCCTCAAATTAATTTTTGTACTGAAATGCCCAAGGTATTCGTGGCAAACAACACGAGTTAACTGATTATTTGGGCAGGCACCGAATACCACAATCATGCAGTTATTAGTCTATTCGCGGTTTCTTCACACTTTTTGGAACAAACCTTTAAAAAATCACCCCATGTATGACGTTCTTGGTTGTTTCTTAAATATGTTGGGTATCACAAACATTTTATACTTGTGTCAATACTAAAATACTTTATTTGTGGTTAAATTGAATTTTTACTTATATTTGATCTATAAATTATAATATTTCATTTATAATTAATATTAATTAAAACAGGGAGAAAGTAGATGTGTTGGTAATGACTAGTAAGAAATAGTTCTTAAGCCAAATACTATTACACTGAGTGTGCATGAATGCGGTGCGTTGTCCCTAGGTGTAGTTTTATAGACTTGGCTAACCTGTTTGCATGACGAGGAAGGATATCCTGGAAGTAGAACTTTATCAGGGTTTCAGAAAAGTTGGGAGTAACTGTGAATGGACTATATATATTAAGGGCGCTGCGTAGCGCAGGACAGGATAGGGTGTTACAAGTTAAATGATGTTAGATGTGTCTCGGTCACCTTTCATGGTNGCGCTGCGTAGCGCAGGACAGGATAGGGTGTTACAAGTTAAATGATGTTAGATGTGTCTCGGTCACCTTTCATGGTTTCGCTTTCAGAAACAAAACACTTTATGCACTTTGAAGAGAAGAACCGCGCTACAAGAGAGCAAGTAGGTGTATCTTTATAAGAATTTGTGTTTTTGTGTTCTTTAGCATACTGATCTTAATTTACCTGCAATTGTGAAACTATTNTGTATCTTTATAAGAATTTGTGTTTTTGTGTTCTTTAGCATACTGATCTTAATTTACCTGCAATTGTGAAACTATTAAAATTTTTACAAAAAAAACTTTATGTAGCAGTTTGGACCAGGCAAAAAATGCACAAAGTGTCTTTTGTTTGAAAGTGATATCGTGAAAGGTGACCCAGGTTCGCCTAAAATAATTTAACGTTTAAAACCCTATTCTTTCTCTTGGCCGGCCAAGCACTACGAAGAAAAGTGAAACATTCTGGGAGAGAGAATTTTCCAGTTCGACCGGGGTTATTGTACAGCCCGGTAGTAAACCATAATAGTCTCCCATTTCGCATTCGATAATTAATTTCTCAAAAGAAAAATTAACCACCAAGGGGGCGGAGAACTTGCTTTATTACACAATTATATCAAGTGTTATTACGCAGCCCAAACAACCCCAGCTTTTCACTACTGAAGTAGCGGGGGCTGAATTAAGACTAACCACACAGCAAAAAATTGCCTTATACGGAATTTATTGCCCGCCAGGCTGCATACTAACAATGCCCAATAATAATTACATATTTGNCAAAAAATTGCCTTATACGGAATTTATTGCCCGCCAGGCTGCATACTAACAATGCCCAATAATAATTACATATTTGATTTTATATTAATATTTATTATTGTATATCATTATTGCAATTGTGTGGTTTTTCTGCAGCCTGGTAAACAATACATTTTGTATATGTAAATTTTCTGTGTGGCTAGTCTTAATTCAGCAACCGATACTTAAATAGTGGCAAGCTGAAGTTGTTTGGGGGCATAGCACTAAATATAATTTTGTAATGTACTCCACCCAATTTAATGGTTAGTTTTTTTTATAAGAAATTAATTCCCACATGTAAAAGGGGAGATTATTATTGGTTTACTTTTTTTTGGGGTATGGTGTGGGTAATGCCTGTTTGTATACACTCGGCAATTGCGTTTACAGCAGATTATATTTTGTCGGACGTATCTAGTGTGAAGGGCAATGTCAGCTCTTCCTCCAAATACCCTTAGAAGCCACACTAATTTNTATTTTGTCGGACGTATCTAGTGTGAAGGGCAATGTCAGCTCTTCCTCCAAATACCCTTAGAAGCCACACTAATTTGCATGTTTGAAACAGCAGCTCCATTTCAAGTATGGAGTGTGATCAGCATTGTTTAATGCTAATACGCACGAGATCATCTGTTTTCCTTGCTGGATATCTTGGCAGGTAGCTACTGCTATTTTCCATCATTAGAAAACTAATAGCTTTTAGCCGCCTCACAGAGTGATGTAGCGCAATGGCAAACCTTTGAACTCACATTTGGGAGGGCCTGGGTTCGAATCCTCGTCTGACCATCCTGACTTCGGTTGTCCATGGTTTCCATAAATCANTTCGAATCCTCGTCTGACCATCCTGACTTCGGTTGTCCATGGTTTCCATAAATCACTCCAGGTCAATGCTGATATGGCTCCTTTCTACAGACTATGACGGATTCCTTCCCAATTCCTGCTTTTATGAGCAACATGCTCCATCTCTAATGACCTAGCTATCGACGACGAGCCCTACCTACCATTTAGCAGATCTTCCCTCTGGCACCGAGTCACAGTACCCTTAGCCTCGACTCCAGTGGAGGGAAGAGGTCAGGAGGTGCAGACTTGAATGGCCACCAAAACAATCACAGGCATGGACAGCCACAAGGATTCCATGGAGTGCCAAGAACTCTGCCTGAGCGCACTGAAAGAATAAAATCAAAATGCGGAAGAGAGAACGCGGGGACGCTGCTGCGATTCCACGCCCCCTCAGGGCAATGAACGACCTGTCATGGAATCGCCAAGAACCACATTGGGTGCTCAACGACCCGCGCAGGAACGAGAGAATCGGGTACAGATAAAAAATAAAAAAAATCCTCAGTAAAAAAATTTAAACGCCCCAAGGTTACACCTAGCCATAAGGAAGTATTGCGACAGGCTCTTCCAAGACTTTATTATTACACACGATATAAGAGTGGATTAAACTACAGATGTCATTTTATACTTTCCTCATTTCCCTCAAGGAAACTGTGCAGGAAAGCCCTTAAAAACGGCAGTTAAAACCATTTTTACAATTTTTTCCTCTTTATCTCTGAATGCATATAATGAATTAAAAGTATTTTTCTTACTGGAGAAAAAGTAGTATTCCCAAAACATTTATTTACTGAGATACGCGTATACGTTGATTTGACATACAGTGTTTTACTAGGGATTCCCCTTAAGCCAATCATGGTCTATGTGAAAATAAGTACCCTGCGCTGAAGCAATATGATTGGTGCGTACCTGACCTTGCCGTGGAGAGCTCTCTGCCGCGGGGCGTGTGCACACGAGCACAGTACGGGAGCACGCCAGAGCGGCCAGAGTCGCGAAGAGCACGAGGCTACCACCACAGCCTGCTGAGACGGGCAGAGGTGAAGCCCAGTCAAGCTGGTGCTGCACCGCATGCAGGCAGACACGCACTTGGACTTCCTCCAGGAAGAACTCCCGGGCGCAGTGGAACGCCGGTCACGCACTGCTGGTTTATCCCCGACAGAAACAGGTGCGCCGTAAACAAGGCTCGTTGTAGCGCTCGCGCACAGAACTGGCACAGCGCTCTTCCTCGAACTCGAGAGATTGTTAAAGAACGCCGTCTACCTGGCGCTTGAGTTTCCTTGCTGTGCGTTTGAAATCCAGTTTTGTTTTTTTACGAAACCAGTAAACGTGCGTAGTAATCTATGCATGTCAATTACTTTCAAAACATTATTGATATTAGAAATACAATTTTGGAGCACTCCAACAGTACTGATAACAACTTCTTCAAAGTGACACAATTCGAGAAAATTTCGGGTGATATTCACACAGAAGTACTCGAGGGGCCTGTATTGAATTTTGCAGCAGACTTTCCACCGGTAAAATTATAGGGTCCACTTTTTTCTCGTGGTGGGCGAAGTCTCGTCTGGCCATTACTGGAATGTTCATAACAGAAAACATTTCCTCAGCTTGAGTCTGTCCAATGACAGCAGCTGTAGCCCCTACGCGAATGCAGTATACACAAAATAGAAATTATCCCTCCCCCCTAGTGTGGTTGAAAGAGTATATTAATATGGGTATACCAAGTGACAGAAAAAGAATACCTCTTATAAATTATATTTTGGAAAATTCCTGGAAACGGGTACAAACAGACCACCAGCAGTCATGAAGTAAATGCAAATTTCACTTCCAAAGCCTCAAAAGTTAAATACAAAAATAGATAATAAAACCACCTAAATAAAACAAACAATCCTCCCATCCATAAGTTATATATTTTAAAGGTGATTACAAAACCTCGTAGGGAAAAACTTAACTTTATGAACCCATATTAGCAGCTGTCTCTCTCCTCCCCACCCCCAAGGAACAGAGATCCGAGTCCCTCAGAGTGTCTCCTCCTCAATGTCTATTTAAAAGGCGAATACCAGCCTTTTATTTATTCTGGGGCCCGTTCTGGAAGTCTTTCTAACGTCCATGTTACTTAGAGCGGGCCATGGTGAAGTCACAAGCTACTCGCACCGCCGGTAGTCTTGGCGACACCCAAAAAAAAGGGGGGCGGGGA